>CM054995.1:5811406-6046136 GCA_029030765.1 Salix suchowensis | reverse complement strand
TTGGGAAATTAGCTCTCGGTTTTATTATTATTATTATTATGTCTTTCTTATTATTGTTTTAGGTGACAGTCTGTTCCAACAGATTGTTGTTACGAAAGTTTGTTATTTTCCTTCAGCATGTTTTATTTCTGTTTTCAACAGACTTTGTTCTTGTCTGTGTAAAGGCCTATATATGGGGCCAATGCTTATGGAATCTATAGAGTGTGTGTTTGGCATTTCCTCAAACATATTGTGTGCATTACCTTTAGGTAACAATTGGTATCAGAGCTGGTCTCATAGTGACCTGTTCTTTTGGGTGAGGAAAATATTGAGGGAAAAGAGTGAAACACAGAGTGAAACACCATCTCAGCACATTAAGGGAAAAAGAGTGAAATACCACAGAAAGTGAAGAACATGGCAACAGAGGGAAATAGCTTCGTGCAGCCTGCAATTCCAAGGTTCGATGGTCATTACGACCATTGGGCTATGCTCATGGAGAACTTTCTCAGGTCCAAGGAGTATTGGGATTTGATTGAGAAAGAAATACCAACTGCAACAGGAGAAGCAACAGAAGCTCAATGTAAGGTTATTGCTGATTTGAAGCTCAAGGATCTGAAAGTCAAGAACTATCTATTCCAAGCTATAGATAGAAATATTATTGAGACCATTCTCAATAAGGAGACGACAAAGAACATATGGGATTCAATGAACTTGAAGTATCAAGGGTCCACGAAAGTAAAACGTGCCCAGCTGCAGGCGTTGAGAAGAGAGTTCGAGCTTCTCGGCATGAAAGAAGGTGAGAGAGTTAATGAATATTTCTCAAGGACAATGGTTATAGCAAACAAGATGAGATCACAAGGAGAGAAACTGGAGCAGAGTGTTATCATTGAAAAAATCCTAAGATCGATGACACAAAAATTCAACTATGTGGTGTGTTCAATTGAGGAATCCAACAATATCTCCATTATGACTGTGGATGAACTCCAGAGTAGCCTTTTGGTTCACGAACAAAGAATGATTGGGCAGAAAGAGGAAGAACATGTTCTGAACATCACCAACACAGACAGGGTTAGGGCAAGGGATGCTTACAGAACAGAGGGAAGAGGAAGAGCTCGAGGGACTTTTAGAGGAAGAGGTCGCAGCTGGAACAGACCTCTCAATAAAAGTCTGGTGGAATGTTTTAATTGCCACAGATTGGGACATTTCTAATTTGAATGCCCTCAAATTAGAAATGTTGCAAACTATACTGAGTTTGTTGAAGATGAAGAGATGTTGTTGATGTCCTATATCGAGATGAATAAGTCAACAACAAATGAGAGCATGCTTGTTGAAGAAGATGAAGGGATCGTTTGTTAATGGCCTACACCGATGAGTCAACAGTAGGGAGAGAGTGTGTGGTTCTTGGACTCGGGATGCAGCAACCATATATGTGGTAATAGAAGTTTCTTCACAGACTTTGATGGGAACTTCAGGCAGTCAGTAAAGCTGGGGAACAACTCAACAATGGTGGTAATGGGGAAGGGCAACATCAGACTTCAAGTTGGTGGAATGACTCAGGTAATCACTGAAGTTTACTTTGCACCTGAGTTAAAAAATAATCTGTTAAGTGTGAGGCAGCTACTAGAAAGGGGTCTTACGTTTTTGATCAAGAATGGGTGGTGCAAAATCTATCATCCTAGGAAGGGGTTAATTATGCAATCTAAGATGTCAACAAATAGGATGTTTACTGTTTTAGCTTCAGTCATTTCACAACAGTCTGCATGTCTTCAAACTATGATCAAGGATAGTTCATATCTATGGCATTGCCGATTTGGGCATCTCAGCCTGGAGGGGTTAAGGACTTTAGCTTACAAGAAGATGGTAAGGGGATTACCAATGCTGCAAGCCTCTGAAAAAATATGTTCTGATTGCATGGTGGGGAAGCAACACCGGGAGATAATGCCTAAGAAAAGTCTTTGGAGAGCTTCTCAACAACTTCAGTTAATTCATGCAGACATTTGTGGGCCTGTCAAACCTGAATCACACAGCCACAAAAGGTACTTAATCAATTTCATTGATGATTATAGTAGGAAAACTTGGGTTTACTTTCATCGAGAAAAAATCGAAGCATTTGATGTGTTTAAAGGGTTCAAAACTCGTGTTGAAAAGGAATCTAATAAACTTATCTCGCTGCTTATGCATCGATAGAGGTGGAGAATTCACCTCGACAGAATTTAATCAGTTTTGTAGTTCAAATGGTATAGCTAGGCAGCTCACTGCCCCTTATACACCCCAACAAAATGGGGTGGCCGAGAGAAAGAATCGCACCGTCATGAACATGGTGCGAAGTATGTTGTCCGAGAAGCAAATTCCTAGGGAATTCTGGTCCGAGGCTGTTAATTGGGCAACACACATCTTGAATAGATGTCCAACCACATCCTTGAAAGAAGTAACACCCGAAGAGGCTTGGAGTGGTAATAAACCCTCGATGCATTATTTCGTGGGTGTTCGGATGTGTTGCTCATGTCCATGTTTCAGACAATCGAAGATCAAAATTGGATGCTAAGAGTGAAAAGTGCATTTTGCTGGGTGTAAGTGAAGAGTCGAAGGCCTATAGGTTGTATAATCCAGTCTCCGGAAAGGTGGTAACCAGTAGGGATGTCATATTTGCTGAAGATGAAAAATGGGAGTGGGGAGTCAAAAATGCAGAACATAGTGATGTGCTAGAATGGGGTGATGAGGAGGCTGACATGCTAGAAACTGATGAGGTAAGTGATGAAGAAGCTGTCAGGAGTCCAGAAGATTCTTCTGAGGTAAGAGAGAATGCTGAATCAGAAGGGTCAGCACATGTTAACACTGGAAATGAGGAAGCCGAAGACTCACCTAATCCAATCCAAGGTAGAAACAGAAGGGAGCCCTCATGGATGCAAGACTACGTGTTAGGGGAAGATTTGCTTGAAGAAGATGGGAACTTGGCAATGTTTGCTGCCTCTGATGATCTTGCCTTATTCGAAGAAGCTGTCAAATGCCATAATTGGAGAGAAGCCATGAAGTTGGAAATCAAAGCCATTACAGATAATGAGACATGGGAGCTGACAACTTTACCAGACGGGGCAAAGAAGATAGGGGTGAAATGGGTGTATAAAACCAAGCTTAATGAGAAGGGGGAAGTGGATAAATTTAAAGCTCGCCTTGTCGCAAAAGGCTATTCACAGCAGCACGGTATAGACTACAATGAGGTCTTTGCCCCGGTAGCAAGATGGGATACCATTAGAGTAATTCTTGCCTTAGCAGCAAAAAGGAATTGGTGTGTGTTTCAATTAGATGTGAAAAGCGCTTTTTTGCATGGGGAATTAAAGGAAGATGTGTTTGTTGATCAACCACAAGGATTTGTGGTAAAAGGAGAAGAACACAAGGTCTACAAACTCAAGAGGGCATTATATGGGCTCAAACAAGCTCCTAGAGCTTGGTACAGCAGAATTGAAGGGTATTTCATCAAAGAAGGTTTTGAAAAATGCTATTGCGAACATACCTTATTCATAAAGACTGAAGAAAGAGGTAACATTCTTATTGTTAGTCTTTATGTAGATGATTTCATTTTTACTGGAAACAATGAAGGCATGTTTGTGAGGTTTAAGGAGTCAATGAAGAATGAGTTTGCCATGTTTGATCTCGGCAAAATGAAGCATTTCCTTGGCGTAGAAGTTATTCAGAATCAGCATGGGATCTTTATCACTCAAAAGAGGTATGCACATGAGATACTAGAGAGGTTTGGAATGATGAATAGCAAGCCAGTGAACAATCCAATTGTTCCAGGATGTAAGTTATCGAGGGATGAAGGAGGAGTGGCTGTCAATACAACAACTTTCAAGCAGAATGATAGGCAACCTTATGTATCTGACGGCTACGAGGCCAGATTTAATGTATTCTGTTTGTTTGATTAGTAGATACATGGAAAGACCTACTGAGCTACATTTGCAGGTTGCAAAAAGAATACTAAGGTATTTAAAGGGCACGGCTGAGCTAGGGATTGCCTATAAAAGAGACAAAGAAGAAACATTAATAGGATTCGCTGACAGTGATTATGCGGGAGACATTGATGATAGGAAGAGCACCTCTGGGTATGTTTTCATGGTTGGAACTGGTGTGGTTTCATGGTCCTCAAAGAAACAACCAGTTGTGAGTTTGTCCACAACAGAAGCAGAATTCATTGCAGCAGCCTTCGGTGCATGTCAAGGGATTTGGCTAAGAAGGATTCTGGGAAAATTGGGACAGACTCAAAGCAAGTGCACAATCATCTATTGTGACAACAGTTCAGCCATAAAACTTTCAAAGAATCCAGTCATGCATGGGAGGAGTAAGCATATAGATGTAAAATTTCATTTCTTGCGTGAGTTAACCAAAGAAGGAACCATTGAACTGATACACTGTCCCTTACAAGAGCAAGTTGCGGATATCATGACAAAGCCCCTCAAATTGGAAGCATTCTTAGAGTTACGTGACAGGCTTGGTGTATGTTCAAAGATGGATTAAACTGATTGCATTATAGCAATTTAGTTTAAGGGAGGGTTTGTTGGGAAATTAGCTCTCGTTTTTATTATTATTATTATTATGTCTTTCTTATTATTGTTTTAGGTGACAGTCTGTTCCAACAGATTGTTGTTACGAAAGTTTGTTATTTCCCTTCAGCATGTTTTATTTTTGTTTTCAACAGACTTTGTTCTTGTCTGTGTAAAGGCCTATATATGGGGCCAATGCTTATGGAATCTATAGAGTGTGTGTTTGGCATTTCCTCAAACATATAGTGTGCATTACCTTTAGGTAACAAGACTCTTATAATTAATTACATTTTTTTTTAAATCATGACTTTAATTGTTTGGTTAACTTCTTCTTAGTTTATTCATTGTCCAGGACACTTTAAGCTTGATTTGGATTGATGTCAACACTACCTTTCCAAGATTAATGGTAATGAATCATTAATGTTTTTACATTATTGACATTTAAATTATTATTTTTTTTTGTAATAATGACATCATATTTCTTTATTTTAGACTAAATTAAAAATATTACCAACATCATTATAATGTTATAATTGATTGAACAAATTGATCATGACATGTAGTAGTGACCATTAACCAATTTATCAACATCATCACTAAGCTTAGATGATTTTTATTACAATTTATGTTTATGTCATTGCTTGTCATAAGACTTTTAGGCCTAAAGGATTTGACATATCTTCAGGTGCCTAACTATATGACAAGCAAATGCTTATATAAATCAAAGAGATTTTTTGTCCCAAGCTTTTAGTGCTAGTTTATTGGGCTTAATACAATTGATAAAGCTTTTATATATAGCATCATCAATAGTTAACTCCAGCCTTTATTGAGGTTTATTAGTCGTAGTATGGTATACTAATCCTTTAGCAAGAGGTCTTTATATTTTTGTTGTTATATTATAAAACAATTTTGAGTATTGTTTATTTTATTAGCCTTTTTGTTTCTTTATCAATAGGTTTGTTAGCCTTTTTGGTCTAGATCTCCCTAATTTATCAATAGGTCTAGATCTCCTTAATTTTTCCAACTAATATCAAAAACTTGTTGAATCTATTCAAACTCCTTACCAAAACATTATTAAAATAGCCAACTAGGGCCAACAGGTCTTGGCCTAGCAGTCAAGAATGACTTCTCTCTTCCTCTCACCTTAGGTTCAAGTCCTATCAGGCACGCCTGTCACCCCCGCTCTACCTTACATATTCATTGGGCTTGCAGGATGTTCAGTGGACCCGGGGATTAGTTGCGGTGCGCGCAAGCTGGCCTGGATACCCCGGTTATCAAAAAAAAAAAGTAGCCAACTAGGTATGTTTACATTGTTTCTTGGTTGACAATAACTATTTGTTATGTAAAAGGATTAATCATTTTATTGTCAAATATGTTGTGAGGTGTTAAATCTGCTATTTGTAGGTCACATTAGTTGTAGATTAGGTGATCATATCATGTAATTATTTTAAAAATACATGTACAATAAACCTTTACATAAACATGGGAGTAAAGATAATAAGATCTCAACGAGTAATGGAAACTTGAGTTGAAAAAAGATAGATAAATGATAAAAATAATAATGGATATAATTTTTAATAGAGGTAATAACCTCCATTAAAATAGAAGGTATTATCAAGATTAAAACAAGGACAAAGAAATTTAGTTTAAATTCATAACGTTGGCTAAACCGCCAATGAGTTTTGATGGATAGAGGAATTAGGACAAATAAAAAATTAATATGTTTTGATAAAATAACTTAAAGAAAATATAATGGAAATCAAGAATATTATTTACGAAGGAGCTTCACAAAAAAGTGTTGGTGTAAATCCTCACTAAAAATTAATAATGTTACTGTGAAACGATAATAGTTAATAAATAAAATGAGTAGTACAAAGGAAAAATAAATCTATTTGGGATAAGGAAATGATCTTGTAAATCCTAACTAAAAATTAATAATGTTACAGTGAAACGACAATAGTTAATAAATAAAATGATTAGTACAAAGGAAAAATAAATCTATTTGGGATAAGGAAATGATCTCAAGGATTTAGTAAAATAATTGATATGACCTATCTAAGTACTAAATAAGAGAAAATATATTTTTGATGAAAACCCACAAACTGATCAGTTTTATGCTATCGCACATAACTCTTAATCCAGTCATTGAGTCATGTTAAAATTTTACGTGGAGACTTTTAAAATATAGATCTAAACTAGGATTAAAACTTTAGAGTGAAAAGGTCAGTATTTAGAAAGATTCATAACACCGTCGATGGTTGGGTAAAAATAAAATTACCATTTGTTTCTTCCAAGTTTAAGGCTTCAAGTGATATTCAGTGGGATATAATTGGTATCAAAGTTATGGTTATGCTTCAATAGACTATCTAAACATAACAAATATGAGTAATGTACATTGTATAGAGTTATCCATACTTAATGATAAGTTTGGTTATGAATATTACTAGTTTCAAGCACAAAATTTATGGTGGGATTTGAATATGGGTGGTTGGGATTGTGTTTTTGTTAATTTAAATTATGCTAGATATTTGAAGTAATAGAGTCAAGATGATAGAATTCAATATAGATTAATAAAAGAGGAAAGGTTATATATATATATATATATATATATAATAAATGGTTGATTACCCTAGGGAATACTTAGAACTTTACTTGAAAAAATGATGGAATATACTAAAATGAATGCATGAAATGCGTGAAATGAATCATTATAGCCGTTAATTATAATGACCTTAAAGGATGATATAAAAAATAGTTAAAAAATCCAACAATAAATAACAATTATGATCTATACAAGTTTTATACTAGAAGTCGAAGGAGAACCGTAGTGTTTAAGGTGGGCTACTCTGTAATTCTTCAAGGTTACTGTTGCGATGTCGCGGTCGCACAAATTAATTACCCTAGCTTAAAACAAATCAAACAAGATAGTATAGAGCAAGCAAGGGGTCGATCCCACGAGGACGATTTAGTTCAGATTTTCGTGCTATATGTTATGCAATTGGGGGGGTGTTGGAAGTTGTCTAGGCTAGGCTAAAACAAACTAAGCGAAAATTATATAAAACTGAAATTTATCAATAAAACCAACCTTGGTCGCAAATCAACATCCACCGACAGAAATCAGAACTGATCATGGAAACGAAACATCAATTTATATTCTGAATATTTATCTCTTTCTTAAAATTGGTTCGTTAACGGATCCGCCCGTATAACTTACCCTAACCATCAAACAACCACAGTGTCCGCACTAGTAATTTGATTCAATGGCAGCATTAAAATCTAGATAAATTGATCGATTAAGAAACATAATTGTCCGCAATATATGTTTAGTTCGATTGAATGTTATCCCTAAGATTAATAACATAGATCCGCTATAATTATTAACTTAGTTGCTTCATAAGTTCATATACCACAACTCCGGTTTTGATATCAAACTCAGCAATTGATTGTCTACAATAATAACTTCGAGTCCGCTCTTAGCAATTAAATAAACAATCATAGGAAAATAAGCATAGGAGAACAAACATATTCATTATATAAACTGAAAAATTGAGGTAAAAATAGATCTCACAGTTCTTGAAATCTGAAGGTTTCCGTGTCCTTGCAACCAAGCAAAAGAGTCTAGCCTTGCATGTTTATTGAACAACTAAATAAAAAGATGAAAGAACACATGATTTAGGGTTTGGAGGAGGAAGATTTTGTGTTTTCTTTTGTGCTAGCCGCCACTTCCTTGCCCCTCTTTTCCTTTATATATGCTTAGAAACCCTAATGTCTATTTTACAAAATAGTCTTTCCTTAAGTTGGCAGAATTTAGTTGTCCCTTGTAAAATTCATATCTCCTTCATATGACATCGTTTTGAGCTGCAATTTGGAGCGTTTATAGGTCCTTGAGTCTTTAATCCACGCCAATTGAGTTTGCATCAATCGGACTTCTGTAGCTCGAGATATTGAAGTTGGAATGGGTAAAGGTCGATATCGGCAGATTGCAAGATTTGACTTTGAAGGCTGCGATTTTCATGCTCTTCCTTATTTTATTTCTTTTGCCTTAGCTTTCCAGAAAGTTATGGATGTTATCTTTCGAATGCCACTGGAATCATTTCATTTCGATCTCTAGGGCTTCCGCTCTGCACAAAACATCGACTGAACGTCAAATCTGCCAATTACCTCCAATTTACTCCTTTTTGCATCTTTCATCCAAAAAATGCCTTCAAAACATAAAACAAAGAATATCAATGCATTTTATACACAAAACATATGCAAAACACTATGTAAATATGGATGAAATTATCAAATAATATGGTCGCATCAAATACCCCCCACACTTAGCTCTTGCTCGTCCCTCGAGAAAGGATAGGTAAAAAAAAACAAATTTTAATAAAAATAAAAAAGTAAAAATAACCATGATCAATCTCTTAATCTCCCATCAATATCCAAGAATTCAAGCATTATAAATAAGAATACAACCGAGAAGGATAAAGAACATAAATGTTCATGAATTTGTTTACATACAAACTTCAAAACTCAATTACTCTTCGGGATTTAAAAGAAATCTATGCCATGCCAAAGTGATAGGTCCTCTCATTGATATACACTCCAACACTCATGTGTTTAGGGCTTATGTGTTTAAATCTCTCAAATTCAATCAATGAAGATGTTCTACCATAAGCTTGCTCTTCAATCCCATCTCCATTACTAAAATATTACAAACAATGCATGAATCAAAAGGTCTTATTTTCCGGTTGTAATGGGGCTAAGGTTAAGGTGAGGTAAAAGAGAGTATAAGAGGTTCAAACCAAAGAAAGTAGAGCATTCTGAAAAAAATATTTCAACCAAGACATTCCATCAAAACACATCAATTTTCAATCTTCAAGCACCAATGCTTAGCTTCTTTCGATTTCAAGCTCTTTTCTATTTCTTTTCTTTCTTTCTTTCTTTTTTCTTTTTTCTTTTCTTGTTCTTTTCTTTTTTTTTTTTTTTTGTTCTTTTCTTTTTCTTTTTTTTTTTTTTTTTTTTTTTTTTCACCTTTGGCAACTTTGCCCATCTTTTCATCAAGCATCACTTCTTTCTTTTCATATAATTTCCAACCATAATTCCATGAGATATCACAAGTATATGCTCTACTAATCCTTGGCCAGGGGAAAAGAGGAAAAAAATATAAAAAGTTTAAGGCTTATACATGGGTAAAGCAAAGAAAGGATAAACAAGCTCAAAAGGGGCTCACTAAAGATAATATGCTTTAGGTTGGCTTTTTTGGCTCAAGTGGTTAAAATTCCTAATGCCTTTATCATCTTCATGCATATATGTAATGCGAATGTAATCTCAACAAGATATGAAGCAAGTTCTAGAGATACATATCATTGAAAGAACGCACAATCAAAGAATATAATGTTGAAGGCTCAAAAGCTTACATTGGTATAACACTATAAAGTCAACATGGCATATTTTCAGAGTCAATCCCTAAACCAATTAAACATTAAAACTTGCATGCACACTCATTCATTTGATTTATATATTCATCTATCTCACTTAATTCTCATACATAATACTCATATTCTCAAAAAACCAATGGGAGTTAAAAAAGACCAAACAATTTAGAACAACAAAGAAAACTAAAATTCTCCCAATACCCCCCACACTTAAAAACACAACATTGTCCTCAATGTTGAAATAAAAAGCAAAGGAACATAAGAGAATGATAGAAAATATATTAAAATGCTAAAAAATAAAAGATAAGGAAAAAGAAAGCAAATCTGATGGGTGTTAGGGTTGCCTCCCAGTAAGCGCTTTTGTTTTATGTCATTGGCTTGACATGTGGCATGCTCATTCTTCGTAGATTGGTTCAGCTAACTCTATAGAAGCGGTGAGTTCTGTCGTCCAACCTTCATAGAAAGGTTTTAAACGATGCCCATTGACCTTGAGTACTTTGTTGGTTTCTAAACTTGTAATTTCAACTGCACCATAAGGAAAAACTTTAGAAACAACAAAGGGTCCAATCCAACGAGAGCGCAATTTTCCAGGAAAAAGTTTCAAACGCGAATGATAAAGAAGGACTTTGTCTCCAACATGAAACTCCTTTCTTGTAAGCATTCGATCATGAAGATTCTTAGTCTTTTCTTTGTAAATCCTTGCATTCTCGTAAGCATCATTTCGAATTTCTTCCAACTCTTGTAGTTGCAGTTTTCTTGCAATCCCAGCAGCATCATAATCCATGTTACATTGTTTAATGGCCCAAAAAGCTTTGTGTTCAAGCTCCACCGGTAGATGACATGCTTTCCCATAAATCATTCTATAAGGTGACATTCCTATAGGTGATTTATAAGCAGATCCGATAAGCCCAAAGTGCATCTCCAAGACGTAGACTCCAATCTCGCCGATTAGGTTGCACTGTTTTCTCCAAAATGGACTTGATTTCTGATTTGAAATTTCAGCTTGGCCATTTGTTTGAGGATGATATGCTGTGGAAGTTCGATGAGTCACATGATATTTGCGTAGCAATGCTTCCATGGAACGATTACGAGAAATGAGTGCCACGATCGCTAATGATAGCTTTAGGGATTCCAAACTCGTCAAATATGTGAGTCCCGACAAAATCTAAAACAACTTTAGCATCGTTAATTCGTGTGGCTTTCGCCTCAATCTATTTAGACACATAATCAACAGACAAGAAGAATATAAAGATTGCCAAAAGAAGAAGGAAATGGACCCATAAAGTCAATACCCCAAACATCAAAAATTTCACTTACAAGAATATTCGTTAAAGGCATTTGATTCTTATGAGTGATATTACCTGTTCTTTGGCATTTTTCACATGATTTGCGAAGTGATATGCATCTTTAAAAATAGAAGGCCAATAGAAACCACTTTCAAGTACCTTGTGGGATGTTCTTTTTGCTCCAAAATGCCCACCACAAGAATGAGAATGACAAAAAGTGAGAATGGAATGAAATTCATCTTGTGGTACACACCTCCCTAACTACTTGATCCGCACAAAATTTCCAAAGGTAAGGATCGTCCCAAAAATAATATTTAGCATTAGCTCGTAACTTATCTTTTTGGGGTTTAGACAAACCTGGAGGGAATTCTTTGGTGACTAAATAGTTTACCAAATCAGCATACCATGGTCTTGTAGAGGAATGCAACATATACAGTTGCTCATCAGGGAATGTCTCTCTTATTGTTTCGATCTGTATATCCTCGGTCCTCAGTCGGCTCAAGTGATCAGCCACATGGTTTTCAGCACCTTTTTTGTCTTTGATCTCAAGATCGAATTCTTGTAAAAGCAAGATCCACCTAATCAGTCTTGGTTTGGACTCCTTCTTCTTTAAAAGATACCTGAGAGCTGCATGGTCAGTAAAAACAATGACTTTTGTACCAAGTAGATATGACCTGAATTTTTCAAGAGCAAACACCACTGCAAAAAGTTGCTTTTCAGTTGTATGGTAATTGCATTGTGCTCCATCCAACATACGAGAAGCATAGGAGATAACATGCAAATTCTTCCCAATTCTTTGCCCAAGCACAGCTCCTACCGCATAGTCACTCGCATCACACATTATCTCAAAAGGTTCATCCCAATTTGGTGGTTGGATGATAGGGGCAGATGTGACATGTCTTTTAAAGCTCATCATGGGCATCTTTACATGCTTGATCAAACACAAAATCCACTTCTTTGGCTAATAGTTTGCACAAGGGTGCCGTAATCTTCGAGAAATCTTTGATAAAGCGTCGATAGAAACCTGCATGGCCTAGAAAAGAACGAACTTCCCTCACGCATGAGGGGTAAGGCAATGATGAAATAACATCTATCTTAGCTTTATCAACCTCTAATCCACGTGAAGACACAACATGCCCAAGAACTATTCCTTGTTCTACCATAAAATAACACTTTTCATAGTTCAAGACAAGGTTAGTTTCAATGCACTTTTTCAAGATCAAAGATAAATTTTCTAGACATCTATCAAAAGAATCACCATACACCGTGAAATCATCCATGAAAACCTCAATGATTCTTTCAACATAGTCGAAAAAAATACTCATCATGCATCTTTGAAAAGTTGCGGGAGCATTACGAGAGACCAAAAGGCATTCTCCTATATGCATATGTACCAAATGGACATGTAAATGTAGTCTTTTCTTGATCCTCGGGATTAATAACAATCTGATTGTATCCACTATATCCATCAAGAAAGCAATAAAAAGACTTACCCTGCTAGGCGTTCAAGCATTTGATCCATGAATGGTAATGGGAAATGATCTTTGCGTGTAGAAAGATTGAGCTTTCTATAATCAACACACATTCTCCATCCACTCGAGATGCAGTAGGAATGAGCTCATCATTTTTGTTTTTCACCAACGTGATTCCGGTCTTTTTGGCACCACATGGATTGGTGCAACCCATTTACTTGTCGATGATGGGGTAAATGACTCTGCATCTAACAGTTTTAAAATTTCAGCTTTCACTACCTCCATCATAGGCGGGTTCAACCTCCTTTGCATTTCCCTTGTTGGTTTTGTGTTGTCCTCCAATAGTATGTGATGCATACATATTGAGGGACTAATGCCCTTGATGTCGGCTAAAGTCCATCCAATGGCCGTCTTGTGATCACACAACAACTTCACAAGTTTTTCCTCTTGCATACTTGTCAAACCTTTTGCTATGATAACGGGAAGTGTATTGTTGTCGCCAATGAATACATACTTCAAATTATCGGGCAAAGGTTTTAATTCTAACTCTGGGGGCCTGTAAAATAGATGGCAAAAGCTTTTTATGTGAGAGTACTAAATCAACAAAGACATTACCATGGGGAACGGTTTGCAAAGCTTTTAAGGCCAATACTTGATTCGTGCACGTTTTGGGGAACACACACGTTCCTCTCCATCTCTTCTATCTTGGTGAAATCATAGCCATAGCTCAAAGCTATGCTTAATCCGTCTTCGCAATCAAAATCACAAACTTGCTGCACACACTTATCAATTTGATCATAGCATGTGATAGAATAAACATTGCTATAAGGATATTTCATTGCATCATGAAAATTGAATTCAATTTTTTTCATCTCCTACCTCCATAGACAAGGTATCCTTACCACAATCAATCTTTGTGTTGGCGGTTTTCAAGAATGGTCTCCCAAACAATATAGGAGTGCTAGTTGATGAATCACAAGAATCATGTTCCATATCAAGAATATAAAAATCACATGGAATAACCAAACTATCAATCTTGACTAGGACATCTTCTATCACACCAAGTGGGTAAACAAAACTACGATCCGCAAGTTGTATTACAATGCTAGTTTTATTCAAAGGCTCAAGACTAAGAGAATCATAAACATGTTTGGGCATAACACTAATGGATGCACCTAAATCGCATAAAGCTCTTTTAAAACTAGCATTACCAATAACACATGGGATAGTAAACGCACCTGGGTCTTTTTGTTTCAAAGGTAGATTCTTTTGAACAACGGCAGATACAACTTCACCCATACTTACCGTTTCATGACCTTTCGGGTTTGAAAGCTCTCTTGGTAGTACACAACTCCTTCAAGAATTTTGCATATCTAGGAATTTGCTTGATAGCATCAAGCAAAGGAATGTTCAGTTCCACTTTCTTGAAAACCTCTAAGATCTCTTTTTCTTTGTCTTCTTTCTTTGACCTAGAAGAACTCACAGGAAAGGGTGGATTAGTTTTAAAATTGGAATTAATTGAGTGAAAAGTTACCTTTGGAGTTTTTGTCTCTTTTTGTCGAGGAGGATGTTCTTTCTTTGTACTCAATTGAGTTTCTATCTCTTCTTCCTCCTCCACCTCAATTTGTTTCAACTTTTTCTCTTCAAGTTCTTTCCCACTTCGCAGCATGATAGCACTAACATTCTCTTTTGGATTCAATGCTTGGGAGGGCAACTTTCCATTTATTTGTGATTCCAATTTCCCTACAGTTGAAGCTACTTGCCCCATTTGCTTTTCCAAGTTGTGAATACTTGACCTTGTTTCCTGTTGAAAAGACATGACATTTTGTTGCAAGGTAACAGTATTAGAAGCCAAAGTTTTCATCATCTCACGAAGATCATCATTGGATGACGACCCCATAACATTGGAGTTTGTGAATGGAGCGGGTTGTCTTGCTTGATAATTTTGTTGGGGCTGGAATCCATTTGGATGGAGCGTCGGCTGGATTGCCTTGTTGGGATGGGTTGCTGTAGCGTAAGTTGGGATGATCTCTCCATCCGGGATTGTACGTGTTGGAAAATGGATCATATTTACGCTGGGGCTGTCCGTTGAATGCTCCATCAATTGCATGAGCTTGTTCAATATAATCTTCTTGCATTGTTGGGCACATATCCGAAGCATGTCCTTGTAAGGAGCATATGTTACAAACTTTCACCTGCTGCACATTTCCACAAGCCAAAGAACGCACAAGAGAAGTAAGATCATTAACTTTATTTTCAAGGTTAGAAATACTTACCTCATTTACTCGTTTGTTGGAGAGGTCTCCACGAGTGCCAAACTGTTTTGAGTTGGTCGCCATGTTTGAGATCAATTGGCGTGCAGCCTCGGGTGTCTTATCCACCAATGCGCCTCCACTTGCAGCATCAATGATACTACGGTCAGTAGGCATCAATCCTTCATAGAAATATTGAATGAGCAGTTGATCGGGTATTTGATGATGAGGGCATTGAATACATAGTTGCTCAAATCTTTCCCAATACTCGGAAAGTGTCTCTCCATGAGATTGTCGAATCCCACATATTTCTTTCCTTATATTGGCAACTCGAGATATCTGGAAAATATTTCTCCAGGGAAAATCTTCTTCATAGCATTCCAAGTTCCAATAGATCCCCGGGAGAATAGAGAAAAGCCATGCCTTTGCTGCCCCATTCAAAGAGAAAGGGAAAGCTTTCAACTTAACTTGTTCTTCATCAACTCCATTCGGTTTCATGCCAACACAAACCATATGGAACTCCTTGAGATGAGTATGAGGATCTTCTCCCTGCAAGACCATTAAATGTTGGTAACAAATGTATAAAACCAGATTTGAGCTCAAGGTTTACATTATTGTCAATGTTTATGCACAATGGTTGATTTTCCACGTTAGGAGCAGCAAGCTCCTTGAGAGTTTGTTGTCGTGCAATAGCCATGGTATTGAGGCGAGCTTCCTTTCTCAACTCGCGTAAAGTGCTTTCTATTTCAAGATCAATCTGCACTTGAATTTGATTAGCGGAACGGGTTACGAGGCATAAATCGCAAAGAAAACTCAAAAGAAACCAAGCACACAAGAGATTGAAGACAACGCAATAGGCAATAGAATCCTACGCTAGAAAACTAAAAGTGTCCGGAACCCTTAGCAACCGACAGAATTTGGCCTAAATAAGGTGGGGCTAGTGACCATAGGTCACTAGTTCTTCTCGTAAACGTCGTTTTCCTTGAGAAAGAAAAAATGTCAATACTTAATTCCACCAAAAAATCTGTTTTGAACAATACCGCCGCAAACACAAATATGTTTTTACTTTTTTTTTCAGAATAAATAAAAATAACAGCAAGTAGAATAAATCACAGCACAACACAAGAACACAAGAATCAACTAAAATCACGTCCCCGACAGCGGCGCCAAAATTTGTTGCGATGTCGCGGTCGCACAAATTAATTACCCTAGCTTAAAAACAAATCAAACAAGATAGTATAGAGCAAGCAAGGGGTCGATCCCACGAGGGACGATTTAGTTCAGATTTTCGTGCTATATGTTATGCAATTGGGGGGTGTTGGAAGTTGTCTAGGCTAGGCTAAAACAAACTAAGCGAAAATTATATAAAACTGAAATTTATCAATAAAACCAACCTTGGTCGCAAATCAACATCCACCGACAAAAATCAGAACTGATCATGGAAACGAAACATCAATTTATATTCTGAATATTTATCTCTTTCTTAAAATTGGTTCGTTAACGGATCCGCCCGTATAACTTACCCTAACCATCAAACAACCACGAGTGTCCGCACTAGTAATTTGATTCAATGGCAGCATTAAAATCTAGATAAATTGATCGATTAAGAAACATAATTGTCCGCAATATATGTTTAGTTCGATTGAATGTTATCCCTAAGATTAATAACATAGATCCGCTATAATTATTAACTTAGTTGCTTCATAAGTTCATATACCACAACTCCGGTTTTGATATCAAACTCAGCAATTGATTGTCTACAATAATAACTTCGAGTCCGCTCTTAGCAATTAAATAAACAATCATAGGAAAATAAGCATAGGAGAACAAACATATTCATTATATAAACTGAAAAAATTGAGGTAAAAATAGATCTCACAGCTTCTTGAAATCGAAGGTTTCCGTGTCCTTGCAACCAAGCAAAAGAGTCTAGCCTTGCATGTTTATTGAACAACTAAATAAAAAGATGAAAGAACACATGATTTAGGGTTTGGAGGAGGAAGATTTTGTGTTTTCTTTTGTGCTAGCCGCCACTTCCTTGCCCCTCTTTTCCTTTATATATGCTTAGAAACCCTAATGTCTATTTTACAAAAATAGTCCTTCCTTAAGTTGGCAGAATTTAGTTGTCCCTTGTAAAATTCATATCTCCTTCATATGACATCGTTTTGAGCTGCAATTTGGAGCGTTTATAGGTCCTTGAGTCTTTAATCCACGCCAATTGAGTTTGCATCAATCGGACTTCTGTAGCTCGAGATATTGAAGTTGGAATGGGTAAAGGTCGATATCGGCAGATTGCAAGATTTGACTTTGAAGGCTGCGATTTTCATGCTCTTCCTTATTTTATTTCTTTTGCCTTAGCTTTCCAGAAAGTTATGGATGTTATCTTTCGAATGCCACTGGAATCATTTCATTTCGATCTCTAGGGCTTCCGCTCTGCACAAAACATCGACTGAACGTCAAATCTGCCAATTACCTCCAATTTACTCCTTTTTGCATCTTTCATCCAAAAATGCCTTCAAAACATAAAACAAAGAATATCAATGCATTTTATACACAAAACATATGCAAAACACTATGTAAATATGGATGAAATTATCAAATAATATGGTCGCATCAGTTACGCCCAAAAAGAATAAATATGGTTAAGGGAAATAAATATAAAAAGTAGCATCCAATTGTGTTTTAAACTTAGACATAAACCAAAATTTCAAGGAAAACCTTATTAGAGATAGTACACTATAAACCCTTCTACAAACATAGGAATAAAAATAACAAGATCTCAACTAGTAAGAGAAACTGAAGATGAAAAAAATAGATAAATGATAGAAATAATAATGGATATAATTTTTACTAGAAGATATGACCTCTATAAAAATTAAAGGTATTTCCAAAGTTAAAATGAGGACTAAAAAAATTAGTTAAAATCTCATAACAATGGAAAAATGATAATGTATTTTAATGGATAAAAAAGCTTGGGAGGATTAAAGATAGATGTATTTTAATAATTAAAAAGTAATTACAAGGGTTTATAATGGAAATAGATAATAAGATCTAAGAACAAGATGTATAAAAAAATGTTGGAGTAAACCCAAATTAAAAATTAGTAACATTACCGCTAAATGGTAATAGGTCCAAAATAAAATGATTAGTATAAAGGAAAAATAAATATATTTGGTATGAAAAAATGGTCTCAAAGATTAAGTAACAAAATTTATATAATTTATGAAATGATTTAATAAAAACATTTATGTATTTGATAAAAAAAAAAGCCCTCATAAATTGACCAGTTTTAAAGAATTTTATGAAATTCTCAATCCAACTGTTGATTGTGTTGAAATTTTATGTTGACACTCTTGGATTATGGTTTTACCTTGGGCTAATATTTTTTATTATTAAATTTTAAGAAAGGTTCATGAAAGTGTTAATGGTTAAAAAAATACAAAAAATTACAAAATTGATTCAGTAATGGTAATTTGTAGATAAACTAAAAATTTCCAATTCGGTTTTCCTATAAATTGCCGGTTATGAAGATAAGCAAAAAAAGAGAAAGAGTTATATTAGTAAGTTTAGAGAGATAGGATGTCAAATGAGAGAGAGATGTATAAAAACAAATAGCTTTAATTGATCAAACTCTGAGATTCTTAAAGACGCAAAGGAGTTTAAGAGAAAAACATGAGAATCAAGAGTTATATTAATAAGTTTAGAGTGAGAAAGCTTAAGATGAAGAAGGAAGGAAGAGATCGTGGAATCAACTTGGAAAGGAACATGGAATTGTTGAAGTTAAAAGGTAAAACAACTATTTTTAAAAAATTATAATAAAGTTTTCCATGCTTTTCATAAATTTTAGTTTATGGTTTTTGTATGAACTTAGGGTATGATGGTGTATGATATGAATTGTTGTTTAAATAAAGGTCAAACTTAGTTTTTGAATGAAGTTGATCTTGATTGTTTATGAGTTATATAATTCTAGATATAACCTAAAAATCAAGCAAAGTGTTAGACTGAAATGACCATTAAGCAAAGTTTAAGGGTTATATGTTGTTGGTATATTTCAAGAATGGTCATGGAGTTATTTTTTAAAAAAATTATGAAAGAAACTTATGTTCATAAAGAAAGGAATGAAATGGTTGCTTTAGTTGGTCATTGTATTTATGTCATTTTGGAAAGTCTTGTTATGCTGCATTAATAATAACTCTTGGGTTGTGTTGCAAGACATGCAAGAAGATAACTTTGAATGATGTTGTGATGTATGAAAACATCCAGTTTGCTTGTTAAATTTATCTCTCATATTGATGAAATTAAGACAATTTTATTAGCCAACTATGAGTTGAAATTAGAACTTGGAAAGGATAAAATTTTGTGAACTTCTTTTCATGAAAATTATAGCTATGAATGCTATTTTTTAAATGGAGTTATATTGATTATATATGAGTTATATAACTCCATATATAAGCTAAAAACCCAAGAAAATTCCAAACTAAACTAACTATTGAGCATATTTCATGTGCGTTTTGTTGTTGGTATATTTAAGAAATCATCATAGAACTATTTTTTTTGAAAATTATAAAAGGAACTTATACTTCTTTTGAAATATATACTGGTGAAAACTAATTATTAGAGGGAACTAAATGGTTGCTTTAAGTAATCATGGTATTATGATATTTTAGAAAATGTTATTATATTGAATTAATAATACCACCTGTGTTGTGTTGAAAGAAATGTAAGAACATAACTTTGAATGATGTTGTGATGCAAGAGGACACCTAGTTTGTTGTCAAATTTATTTATCATGTAAATGAAATTCTTATAGTTTTAATCAAACTTCCATTTGGCATTAAAACTTAAAAACAATGGAATTTAGAGGTCTCTACATGAAAGTTATAGATATGGATGATACATTTTAAATGCAATTCATATTGATTTATTCTAAGTTATATAGCTCCAAATATATGTTGGTGGTATATTTAAATAATTATCATAAAACTGTTTCTTAAAAATATATGAAAGAAGTGTATGTCTTTCTTGAAATAAAGACTAGCCAAAACTAAGTATAGGTGGGAATGAGATAGGTTACTTTAGATGGTCTTGGTATTTGTTTTAAAGTGTTGTTATATTGTAAAAAGATAATTTTAAATGATGTTGTCATGCAAAAAAACATAGCTTTGCTTGTCAAAATTATATCTCATATTGATAAAATCCAAATAGTTTTATTATCCAATTTCTAGTTGAAATTAGAACTTGAAAATGATAGAATTTAGAGTATATTTTTTCATGAAAGTTATAGATATATATGTTAGTTTTCAAATGAAATTGATCTTGATTGATCATGAAATATATATCTCCAAATATAATGTAAAAAAACAAGAAAAAAATCTAAACCAAACTAACCTTTGAGCAAATTTAAGGTGCTATGTATTGTTGGTATACTTAAAGAATAATCATGAAACTATTTTTAAAAAAAAATTATGTAAGGAAATTAAGTTGCTATTGAAATGAAATAATTATTTTAGATGGTCATTGTATTTGTGTTATTTTAGTAAGTGTTGTTATGTTGTAGTCATAATAACACTTGGGATGTGCTTAAAGTCATGTAAGAAGATGACTTTTAATTATTTTGTGATGCATGAAAAATCCTTGTTTACTTATTATTTTTTCCTCTGATATGGCTTAAATTTTAACAATTTTATTAGTCAAGTTCTTATTGAAATTAAAACTAAAAAATAATGGAATTTAGAGTAAATATCTTCTCGAAAGTTATAAAAATAGATGTTAGTTTTTAAATGGATTTGATCTTGATTGATTATGAGCTATAAAACTCTCAAGATAAGCTAAAAAAAGAGGAAAGATCTAACTTCAATAACTATTTCTTAATATTAATATGGAGATAGGAAATGAGTTACTGATGTATTGTGTTTTAGATGATAAATCATTTTTTTTAGTAATGCAACCATTAATAGTGAGATGATGATACATTAACATAAGTACTAGTAATGGAAAAGATTCATCAATGTTAGGTTGCTCATATAAATTTAAAAGTATTGTTCACTATGATTACTTGAACACTATTAAATTCAATAATTTTCATATGTTATAGGAAATTATCTTGGAATGTATATACGTTTCTCAAGGGTTTATAAGTTATTCAGTCTATATAATGGAGAAGTTATGTAATAGCTAATAAGAAGTATGTAATAAAGATATCTACATGTAATAGTAAAATTGGTGAAAAACTTACTAATATGTAAATATAAATTTTATATCTTTGTATATGATATAAAAAAATCACCTTATTTTCTTTCGAGTTCAAATTTTTGAGTGATATTTGGTTTAGTAAAATTCAAGGTGTTACATACAATTTTGAGTTAAGTGTAACGTCATAAGAAATCATGCCAAAATTAGACCAAGATTATTATGGATCCTATTATGTGAGCATGTGATCTCTAAATGAGTTTGAGTACTTTTAAACATTTCCATTAGAGTTCTTGTTATCATAATATATCATTCAGATTTATCGTAACTTGTAATACCTTTGATTAAGTTGATAAGCCAAAGTCTACATGGATTAAGTTTATAAAAAGTAACTAGTGGTTGTCTAAATAAAAACCATAAGGTTGTGCTAAAGGCATGAAAATGTTAGTGTATATGCTCTATAATCAATTAATGGTTATATATGATATTAACTTTATTCATGTAATACATATATTTTTATTTATTTATTTATTTATCTTTAATATTTATTTAATTTTGATTATTAAATCTGAAATAAAGATGAAATTTTTTGAATAAAAATATTTTGCATGGTTAATTATAAAGTAATTATAATTATCAGGATTTATGTTGCAACAAAACATTTTTCTTAAATATTCATTTTCAATGCTCTATTAAGTTTGAACATTAATAAAATCAAAATCTATTGAGATTGATTTATATCATGTTTATATATATATATATATATATATATATATATATATATATATATATATATATATTTTGTTTTTGTTTAAATAAGTCAAATTATTCGGGATAAATAAAACTAATAGACCGACCTTAGTATCACCAAGTTATCTATGATAATACTCTATTTTAATCATAATTACTTGTTGCCTTAATCAAAAATAACAAAAAATCGTATATTATTTACAGCATAAACTATAATAATTAAGAAATAACTCATCATCCTAGATTGCGATTATAAAAAACACCTTTTTTTTACGAATCTCACGTCTTTCTAAGAAAAACCTCATCCTAGATTGCGCTTATAAAAAGCTCCTTTCACTTTTCTTTATCCATCACTAAACACCCAATATTCAGACCATGGCCTATAACCTTTCTCCTCTCACCACCTCCCCAATTGCTATTTCCACCTCCTATCTGTGCCCCTCAATCCTGAAAACACACGCTCCATTCGTAACTAGAAATCAAAGCCATGCCAATTTTCCTGCAGTTTCATGCAAAGCCAGAAAGGATGATCACCAGAACCCTTCCACGAGAAGGGATGTTCTCATTGGTCTAGGAGGTCTCTACGGGGCAACCAATCTCAGCGATCCATTTGCTTATGCCAAGCCAATCCAGCCTCCAGACATATCTGACTGTAGCGTAATATACGTGCCTGATCCTGAAAATCCCACCAACTGCTGCCCTCCATAACCATGAAGATCATCGACTTCAAGCTCCCTTCTCCAAATGATCCATTACGAATCAGACGCCCTGCTCATCTAGTTGATGATGACTACATCGCCAAATATAATAAAGCGATTGCGCTAATGAAACAGCTCCCTGAAGATGACCCACGTAACATCACACAGCAAGCCAATGTCCACTGTGTTGCTTGTGATGGTGGTTATCACCAAGCAGGAATGCCAGACTTGAATTATCAAGTTCACTTTAGCTGGCTGTTCTTTCCCTGGCACAGATACTATCTCTACTTCTATGAGAGAATCTTGGGCAAACTGATTGATGATCCCACTTTTGCTTTACCATTCTGGAATTGGGATTCCCCTCAGGGCATGCAAATACCAGCCTTCTTCGCAGACCCTACATCAGCAGTCTATGACCCGCTCCGTGACAAGAATCACCAGCCGCCAAAAATTATTGATCTTGATTTCTCCGGTGTAGACTTTCCCTTGCCAGACCCTGTTCAAGTGGCCAGCAATCTTAATGTAATGTATAGGCAGATGGTGACTGCCAATTATCCTACGCTCTTCTTGGGTCGACCATACCGTGCCGGAGATGAACCAGAACCTGGAGCTGGTTCACTTGAGGATGTCCCACACTCTACAGTTCACATCTGGACCGGTGACGCAGACCAACCGAATCGTGAAAATATGGGTGTTTTCTATGCAGCCGCGAGAGATCCTATCTTTTTTGCTCATCATGGGAATATTGACCGATTGTGGGAGGTATGGAAGAGATTACCAGGTGGAAAAAGAAAGAATTTCACCGACCCTGATTGGCTCGACACCGCATTTCTTTTCTACGATGAGAACGCTAATCTAGTCCGAGTTAAAATTAGGGATTGTCTTGACACAACAAAGTTGAGATATGAGTTTCAAGATGTTGCTAGTCCCTGGATCAATGCTAGACCAAAACCAAAGCCAAACAAACAAAAGCCGAAAGTGGCAGTAGCTACGGCAGACCCAACGAAACCAATCGGTCTGTTAAACAAAACTGTAAGTGTTGTGGTTCAGAGACCAAATAAAAGGAGAAGTACAAAACCTAAAGAAGTAGAAGTTCTGGTAATAGAAAGGATTGAGTATCGAATAGATATGTATGTAAAGTTTAACGTGCTCTTAAATGACGAGCCTGATAGACCCGGTAAACCAGACAGCGCAGAGTTTGCAGGAACCTTTGTCAATGTGCCCCATGGTCGTAAAAAGACAGTGAAGACAAGTTTAAGGTTGGGAATTTCTGAGCTATTGGAGGATTTGAAAGCTGAAGATGATGAAAGTGTGGTGGTGACTTTGGTGCCCATATCAAATATAGGTAGGGCTACCATTGGCACTCTCAGGATTGAGCTTCTCAACGACTGATCATCACAAAATGAAACTTCTCCTTTCGCTTTTAAGAATGTCAAGTAATACGTATCCAAAAAGTACCGTGACATGGTAAAGAATTTACAATATGTATAATAGATATCAATTTCGAGTCGGTATATATATTTTTTGTAAAAGCTTCAAAGAATTTATGGTCTGTATAATAGATATCAAGTTCGAGTCAGTATATGTATTTCTTGTAAGAGCTTCAAAGAATTTATGATATGTATAATAGATATTAAATTCGAGTCAATATATGTATTTCTTGTAAAAACTTTGAATAATTAAAATTTTACTCATTTATTTGATCATTTATTTGATCTATAAAATACTTTTTACAAGAATTTACAAGAATGAGATTTTCACTTATCAAAAAAAAAGTCAAGTAATACGGTTAGCAATTTCTTATTTTAATCAGGTCAGAGCTTCTGTTTAAATACGGTTACTTCTGAAGTGCATGACTTAGGTTATGTATTCAATGAGTGAACCGGAGTCAAATCCATATCATTGTTTGAATTTTTTATTTATTTAAAATTGAATGCTTTTAACTTCTTTTTTTAAAAACTTTTCTTATTCATAGAAAATGCCACATATTTTTTTAATCTATGTCTTTAACGACCACTTGATGAAACTTCTTTTGCAAGTTAAAAGGTAGTTTTCTTGTCAGTGTCAAGCAAAGTCGTGGTTTCGGCTGAAGTTTTGTGTTTTTAATTAGAATACAATTTTTTGTTTTGTAGTTTTTCTGAGTTATACTGTTTATATATAATTAATTATATATATATATATATATATATGAAGAAAAAATATTAATTTAATAAATATAATTCAAAAATAAAATTAATTAATTATTACAGAATATTATTTCAAAATAAAAAATATCTAAAAACTATATCTACTGCAATACAATGCCAGTTATCCAGCTATTAGATTATTTTTCTTTTGTACACAAACAAAGCAAAATTCCAAATGGGACTCGACGAAAGTTTAGAGCTCAAGTAGTATATATATAATACGGAAAGGCTCACCAAAGGATCACAAAAATTGTGTCTTTTGCGTGAAAGAGACAAAGAGAGCATAAACAAGAAATTGCAGAAGAAGAAAGTCAAGAAGTTGGGGATTTGAAGCAAAACGATTTGGGGGTATTTGATTAAAAAATTCAAAATAAATCAGAATTTAAATTGAAAAAAAACAACACTATTTTATTTTATTTTTTAATTAGTATGAAATGTTTCAGCCAATACATAATGAAATTGACAATTATAATTTCAATTGAGAGAGATGCTTTTGAAGTTTTTCCTTTCTCTCTCTTTCCTGCACTGCTAAGCGCTTCATTCAATATGAAAGTTGGATATCATTAATTGCTATTGATTTTGCAATCATCCTGTAGACTCGCAGATTGCTTTTCTTAGATACTGCACTGAACTAAATAATTTATTGAGAAATTAATACGACTTTTCGTATTTTTCCCCGTAACCTGATGTTATTACACGTGTCGCTTTTACCATTTCCAGCGCAGATACTTAGATTTGTTTTTAAAATTTCCTTAACCATATTCGAGAAGAAAAATAAACCGATTGAATAAAAAGAATTAAGTGAGAAAAATTGAACCATTAAAAAATCCTAATTAAATCTATTGGAATATTTTTAAAAATTTCCAGTCACGATCAATTTTTATGTTTTTTAAAGGAAAAACTGGTAAAACGAATCAGGTTAAATGAAAACATATATAATAGTGGTAAAAGTAAAAAAAAGAGAGCCGCTACTAGCCTCTACTTATTCCGCCCTAATCTATGACACTATACTAAGGGCATTTCCCGGGAAAGCTATCCTAGCAGCCAAAGTTAAAATTTTTAGCTTTTGATTATTTTTATTTTTATTGTTGTTTCCAGCGGGAGAGGTATCCGGATCAGGGTTATTGATCCCGTTCCGTTCCGGCCGGAACAACCCATTCCACTGAAAAATCCGGAACAAAACGGCGACGTTTTTGTTCCGGTAAAAATTCCGGACTGATCCGGCCATTCCGGCCGAATTCCGGCCGGAACGCCCCGGTTTTATTCCGGGCATTCCGTTCCGGACTAAGAGAGACACCAAGTTACTGAACTGAAGTGTGTATTTAATGGAGAAAAGTTGAGATTGAAGTTGTGTTTAATCGATGTGGGACAAGGACTAAGGAGAGTGGAGTGGAGAGTGGAGTGGAGAGTGTTTATAAAGGAGATGTGGGGAGATTGGAGTGAATTTGTCCGATGTGGGACTCCCACATCGGACAAATTCAAATTGAATTTGTCCCAGGCTCCCAGCATTCGGACAAATTCAAATTGAATTTGTCCGAATGCTGGACAAATTATATATATATAATTTTTTTAATATATATATTAAAAAAATTATAAAAAATATATATTATAAAAAAATGAAATTGTTGTGTTGATTTTATAAAAAAAATAACAATTATATATATATATATATATATATATATATATATATATATATATATATATATATATATATATATATATATATATATATCATGGAATCACTCTTGAAAATCAGTAATTGTTTTGTTTTTTATTTTTAAATTGTTTTGTAATATATTTTTAAATTATTTTGAATTATATATGAACCTTAACTAATGAATTTTTATAGTCATAATTATGTTGTATTGTATTTAGAAATATTTTACTTACGATTTTACGATTTTTTATTTATATCATATTGTGTTCCAAATTTTACTTATTTTTTTTTCAAAATCTGTTTTTTTCTTTTCTTTTTGAACATATGATTTTCAGTACTATTCTCTTTGTAATTATCTTACTATGGTATTTACTATTTTTTTGGGATGCATAATAAGAAATTCTAATATTTTTATATTAATGATGTAGAAGATGTTTGATGTATTTTTCTTTTATTTTAGAACATTTTACTTTCATAATATTTTGGAATTTTAAAGATGTTTCTAATTTTGAGATTATGTTTGTATTGTATAATTTAAAGTTCATTTATCTTGAATTTAAATTATACTTGTTAAATTAATATTTTATTTTTTTCATATATATAATTAAATAAAAATGAACAGTACAAAACCGGAACGGTACCCGGAACGGTACCGAAACCGGAACGTTCCGTTCCAAACACAAAACCGGAACGGTACCCGGAACGGGATCAATAACCTTGATCCGGATAGCCAAAATAGCTTTTTTTTAACCTCCAAAATCATTCCTACATGTGTTGAGAGAGAAGGCAAAAATTAAAAAACATTAAAAACCCATACCTTGGTAACCTTGGTCTGGAGAAGGATCGGTGGGTGCTTTCTGTGTGGGGGTGGGAGAAAAGAGTGTTGTGTGTGTGTGTGAAGCTTGGGACATACTTTGGTACCTTGGTTTGAGGGAGGATCGGGAGGTGTGGTGGGAGAAGGGAGTGCTCTGTGTGTGTGTGAAGCTTGGGGCTAGGGCTGGAGTTGGGGGCTGTGGAAAGGGAAAGGGAAAGGGACAGGGGAGAAGGGAAAGGGAAAGGAGAAGGTTGACGTGATATATATTAGAAAAGAATATATATATATATATATATTAGAAAATAATGTAAATATATCAAAAATATTTGTTTTTGTTTTTATTTTTATTTAAAAATACCTCAACAACAATAATAAAAAAATTATATACAAATTAATAATTGTATTGTTGGAAGGTTTTTTGAAATAATTATTTAATTATATAACTTATTCCTATTAATTGTATAATTAATTATATAATTAAACTACATACAAAATAATTGCACTATATTTAAAATAATATATAAAAAAAAGGGCTCTCCAAAATAACTTTTACCATTGAAGCACACATCAACAAAAAAGTCATATATACACTATTCAAACATCCATTTTAAAAATTTGGCTCTCCAAAATGCCTCCTCCCATTGGAGATGCTTTAATAGTTAAACGAGATAACGGTTTTAAACAATAACGCACATTAAAAAATATTTTTTTTATAGACTTTGATTATTGTGAATTGTAATAGTGAAATTATTATTTTATCCCTCAATGCACAGTGACTTTAGCCTTGGGTCTAGGGGTATTTTTTATTTTTACAATTATGTGCACAATAAAATAACTATAATACTCGTATATAAGATAAAAATACACAGTTACCGTCGGAGGTGTTAAGGTTATTGCACTTTTTTTTTTTAAATGTTAAATACAAATATACCTCATATAAGACAAAACTGAACAGTAAACTCCGGGGATAGTAAAGTCATTGCACATATTTTTTAAATGACCAAATATGTATATACTCTCATGTAAGACAAAATCCAAGAGTTGTTGTAGGGGTGTGGCGGTAATTTATCATTTTTTATTATATTTTCTGTCGCGGTACTATTTGAGTGTCGCCAAACACGCCGTCCATTTTCACGATCACGCCGATTTCAAACGGCACGTGCAGCGTTTTGCAACGTGTAAAAATGCCTAACCTATATCTTGAATGATTCTCTGTCATGTTCTCTTCCTCCTAGTGCGGCGTGTGGCGTTCCAAGGTGGTCAAAGACGTGACAATGGCCGATTGAACTTCTTTCCCTTTTTTCTCTCTCTTGCGTGCGAAAGAACACGTCAGACCCTGTTGTTTATTGGGTGTCCATTGTAGTCCCTGATCTTTCGATTGTTTTGTATGGTCTTTATTTCTATTATAGACGTTTTAATTCGTTTCAATTTTGTTCTTCAATTGAAATTGATTATATATTGTAGTTTTTTAATATTTTTTTTAAATCCTCTTTGTTTTAATTTTTGCTTGAGTCTGTGTTCACTTCTACAGGGTTATCGTTTGAACTCAGTAACATGATCCATTTCTTCTTTATTAGTTTATAAATTATGCAATTACTAAACATTGGTTTTTGAAATAGCAGAGCGGTGCTGACATTTTCTCTCCTCAATAATCTACCTCAACTACAATGCACTGAATATTGTGGATCGTCGATAGCTGTGATGAGATATCATGTGTGCTTGCTTGAGCTTTATTGAAGCGGCAGCAACTTCATTATTGGGAATTATTTTGTTAAGAAGTGAAGACATGTGTTTAATTATTTGTATTTTCATGTCTTTCAATTGTCAATGACGGAACATGTTTTGGGAATCAATTTTGTGGTGAAAAACAAGATTATTTCTCTTATTTGATTTTTTGTTTTACGTCAAATTAACCCTAGAGAATAAGTCTTTCTGTTTTATATGACCTTTTATATTTATTACTACAAAAGAAAAATTCTAACATATAAACTTCGTATGTCTCATACATGACTTTGGTACAGAAAGAAGTGTTTAGTATAAATTATACCCCTTCGAAGAATATTTGATTGGAGATTCGGCCCCATTATGATTTTTTATTTACTTTTTGTAGGATTGTTTATTGATTTTAAAATAACTTACCTCGAGTCTTTTTATTCTTTGTTCTTTATTAAATTTATATTTTCGTAAGACAATTTTTATTTCTGAATTAAATTAAATTAATTGATTAAATATAAGCATGAGATGCTCACTTCCTAATATTTTACTAAGTTTGCTTGTTAAGCTGTTTCTTTTGTTAGAATATGCTGAAGTAGAGTATGTATACGTAGCATGAAGTGGGTGTATATACAGGTAGTATTGAACACAGTAGTTCTGTGAAATAAACAAGTGAACAATGGAACAATTCAATTTCTAAAATGGTGTCAAAGCTTCAAGTGCTCACGCAGATGAATTGATCCAATTGCTTGTTTCCGCGATCTACCTTTTCAATTCAGTTTCGAAAATGGTATCATAGGATATTTTCTGTCTTATTTTTCATAAAATAGTTTTATAAAAGGCAAGGTAGTTTTAAATATATTCCCATGTAGAAACTATTAGTACAAAAAAGGTTAAAATCCAATCATGTGTGTTTATTTTTTGTGTGGTTTGCTTTGAGAGTAAAAAAAAACAATCAAACCTAAAATTTTATTTTTAAAGTTTTATAATCAAACTAAACTGAGAATCGTTCAAATTATAAACCCTTAGAAGTTCAAAATTAAAACAAATAAAAATTAAAATGAGCTTTAGCATCTGATCAATAGGTAAGAACAAGAAGAAGAAGGAATAATATGAAAAGGATATTATGGAAACCCCTATTAAAAATCAATAATGATACCATGAAATAGTAATATATTTGTAAATGAACTAAGTAATGCAAAGATAAAATACATATATTTTGAAATAAAAAGAAGTCTCGGGGATTTATTGCAATAACTAATACAATCCATGCAAAGATGGCACAAAAAAAATTAGATTTTAGTGTAAAATCATCTACACCAAGTTTCATGCTATCAAGGATAATTCGCAATCCCATGGATTGGACTAAAACTTTCTGTATGAAATTTAGCTAAGTTCAGTAAGCTCACAAACACCGAACAATCTTCGAAATTTTTGAAAGATTTGAACTTTCAAGGGCTTAGTCATTAGATATGCAATTTGATCACTACTTCTACAGTGAACTAGGTTAATAGATCCTATTGTTGACAAATCTTTTAAGAAATGGTACCTGACATCTATATGCTTGTTGTATCCATGCATTACTGGATTCTTGGACAATTTGATTGTTGAGCTATTATCACACTTGATCTATATACATTCTTCATTGTCATATTCTAGCTCCTTTAGCACCCTTTGCATCCAAATTGCCTGACATGCACACACAGTAGTAGCCATAAACTCTACTTCTCTAGTTGATAATCACACACAATAGTAGCCATAAACTCTACTTCTCTAGTTGATAATCACACACAGTAGTAGCCATAAACTCTACTTCTCTAGTTGATAATGTGACAATTGGTTGTTGTTTTTATACCCATGCTACTGCTCTTGAGCCTAACATGAATACATAGCCATTTGTACTTTTCCTACCTTCTGTATCCCCTACATAGTCACTTTCTGTGTATACTAGCAGCCCTCTATCTCCATTTCTTTTGTAGTGTATGTCATAACTCACAATTCCTCTTAAGTACCTCAACACTCGTTTTGCAGCTTATAGATGAAGCTACATTGGTTTTGCCATATATCTGCTTATAATAATTGTTGAGAACATCATGTCTGGCCTAGTGGTTGTGAGGTAGATTAGGCTTCCCACTACTAGCTTGAAATGTTTTTCATCTACAGGAACTCCATCGCTGTCTTAACTCAATCGGATTACTTACTTCATTGCTCTCCATCATCCCAAATCTTTTCAATATCTCGAGTGCATACTTTCTTTGACATATAAAAATGTCAGCATCCATCTTCATTACTTCTATACCAAGTAAGAATCTCATGCTTCACAAATCTGTCATATCAAACTCTTTTAACATAAAAGACTTTGAATTCTGCTAACATGGTCTTGTCATCACTAGTGAAGAGCAAGTCATCCATATGGATACTCACAATGATCATCTTGTCATTGCTATTCTTCTTTGTGAACAAAGTTTGTTCACTCTCACACTTCTTGGAACCCCTCTTTGATAAAGTATCTTTCAATTTGATTAAACCATGCTCTTGGAACTTGTTTTAATCCATATAAAACCTTGTGCAATTTGTACACTAAGTGTTCCTTCCCTTTCCTTTCATACCCCCTTGGTTGCTCAACATATGCATTTTCACTTAATTACCTATGCAGGAAAGTTGACTTGACATCTAATTAACCAATTTTCCATCCTTTTTGTGTTGCTAAAGCCAAAATCATCATAATTGTGTCAAGTCTTGTCACTGGTGCAAACACTTTTGTGTAATCTATGTCATATTGGTATGAAAATCCTTTTGCTACCAACCTTGCTTTATATTTATCTATCTCTCCATGTTCATTGTACTTTTTTTTTGTACAACCATTTAACCCTAATTTCTTTGCTTATGCAGGTAATTTTGTCAATGTCTGGGGTTTTGTTCTTCTCAATAAAGTTTATTTCATTGTCCACGGCTTGTTTCCACTTCACTATTTCTTCAAAAAACAGTGGATCTCCTCCTGCCAATCCCTCAGCCATGTAAGCCTCATCTTCACTTAACCCTTCTCCATTAACATAGTCATTCATCCATGCTGGAGTGGAACTCAGTGTCCTTTCTCTTATATTATTTCCATTACCATCTTTATTTTCTGTTCTTTCTCCATCCACAACATTTGTATGTTCAACATTTTATGTACTTGTGCTTCCTTCATTCACAACATTTGTATATTCAACTGTATTGCAAGCTATTCTATTACTTTATTCATTCATCACATCTGTATATTCATATGTATTGCAATCTCTTCTATTTTCATCCCTCCCTTGATTGCAATCTTCTTCATCTTTGTCACCATTCTCATTTGTTATTGCATTTTCATCGCACTCTAAGTCTAGGTTTATCTACTCCTGATAACTTTCACTTTGCTCCCAACTCTTTTCTTCATCAACTATTGCATCCCTACTCACCATAAATCTTTTCGCATTTGGATCATATACCCTGTACACCTTTATTTCTTCACTAATCCCAAGTAGGACACACATGATGCTCCTGTTATCAAGTTTTCCTGTCCTAGCACTTGGAACATGAACATGAGCAATACTTCCAAATATATGAAAGTGCTCTACTGTAGGCTTCATTCCACTCTATGCTTCTTGAGATGTAACATCCTATACTGTTGATGTAGGACACTTGTTTAGTACATAGCATGTCCAAGTGACTCTTTCTGCCCAAAAGTTCTTAGGTATCTTCTTGTCAGTTAGCATGCATTGACCCATATTCGCCATGGTTTGATTCTTCCTCTCAGCCACCCTATTTGTTGGAGGTGTGTACGCTGTTGTGAGTTGTCTCTTGATTCCACTCTATTTATAGAATTCATTGAATTCACTAAAAGTGAATTCAACCCTGTTTGTTCTCAGACATTTTATGCTCAAGTCTTTCTCCTTTTCTACCAATCTTTGAAAGATTTTGAAGCATTGAAATGCTTCACTCTTCTCACTCAACAAATATACCCAGGATTTTCTACTGCAGTCATTAATAAAAAATAACATATACCTCTTACCTCCACTGGAAACTGGTGAAATTGGTCCACAAATATCAGCATGTATAAGTTCCAGTGGCATATTTGCTCTCCACATAGCATTCACTAGCATTGTTTCTCTGTGTTGTTTACCTATCATACATTTTGTGCATGTTTTGTATATGATTTGAATTATGGGAGGCCATGCACGATCTTCTTGGACATTAGAGTGTGCAATCCTTTGTAACTCAAATGTCCATATCTTCTGTGTCAAAGGTATGCAAGTTTTATGTGTTTGTATATAAGCAGTTTTGTTCTACATGCCTTTCTTGACTCTGAACTTGCAGTATGAACATCCTATTCTCACTCATTCTGGTCTAAATGATCATGCCTCTTTTAGGATGAAAGATTTTGCACATTCGTCCTTAAATTAATATTGATAGACCATTTTCTTGCAGTTGCCCTAGACTTAGCAAGTTATTGTTTAATTCTGGAACATAATAGACATCATTTATCACATATTGAACTCCATTCAATGATAGCTTCACAGTCCCCTTCCTAGTCACACACATTCTATTGTTATTCCCCAACTTGACTGAGTTATTAAAATTTTCATCTAGATTGATGAACATACCTTGATTTCCACACATATGATTGGAACATCCTGAGTCCGGGAACCAGGTATCATCTTGTGGTACCTTCTGCATATCTACATGTGACATTAGTAGCATTTCATCAACTTCTTTTAGCTCTTCATAATTAGCTTCTCTGTTTGAACTGGGACATTCATACTGAAAATGTCCAAGTTTGTGACATTTGAATCACTCTATTGTGGCTCTGTTGAATGCTTGAGATGATCTCTCATGACCTCTTCCTCTAAAGTTGTTTCTTTTTATGCCTCTTCTATCAAACATGTCATCATATACTCTTAGTGTTTGATCTTATCCTCTAGTCTTTCTGAATTTTTGTTCATGTATTATCAGTGAACTTTGTAGTTCATCCATTGATAAATTATTAACATCATTTGACTCTTCAATTGAGCAAACAATATAGTTTAAATTCTCTGTGAGTGTTCGCAGAATTTTCTCAATAATTTTAACATTAGACACATTTTCTCCTAGATTTCTCATATCATTTTCTATCAATAACACCCTAGCAAAGTAGTCTGCCATAGACTCCCATTTTGTTTCCTCTAAAGTCTTTTTTTTGCCACTGATATAACTTCTCCAGTTGCAGGTTCAGCGTATCTTGTTTCAACAACACTCCAATACTTCTTTGATCCTAGGAAGTTATTCATTAGCATGCTCCAATGTTCATAATCTTCATCAAACTTGGGTATGCATGGTTATGTAAAGTGACTTCATTCTACCATCTTCCTCTTCTTCTCAAGCTTCGATACCAATTTGTAGAAGGTAAATTTGTTTTTATGGAGAATGGGAATTTGCAATTGAAGAGCTGGAGTGCTAAATCGTGAAGAATAAGAGAGGTTCAGCGTATCCTGTTCTTATGGAGTGCTTTACATCAATGGCTTTTATAACCAATTTCTTGTAACAAACTCTAACAATCCAAACACACAAAACTTATTTCTTAACAAACTAATAGAAAGCTAACTTTATTAACAAAAAAAAACACTTTTCTCTTTTAGGAGGGAGTGTTTAAACACATCTACCATGAGATTTAAGAGAAAAATCAAATGAGAGAAAAATAATAGAGAGAGAGAGAGAGAAACTCACGACAAAAGAGGAAAAAAAGGGAGACGAGTGTAAAACTTCAACTAGTTAGAGCTCATTTGTACAAGTTTATGCAATATTCTTAAATTTTAAGTTAGGGTTCTTAGATGATAAATTGGGGAAATATGAAATTATGATAATGTGATGTTCTGGAATGGAATATGATGAAAATGACTCTAAATTATATGAACTTGGTAAAGAACACTCGGCACAATGGTCAACCATATTAATAGGAAAATAAGAAAAGGTGGGAATCAAATAAATGGTTATTAATTTATGCGTGGTTGGTATGTGTTAATGATTATATGAAATAAATTTAATTATTTTAATTAATTAAAGTTGGGTTTCTAATGTGCTTGGACTAAAAACTTTAAAGAAGATTTAGCTAATTGATTACAGATTTACATGAATTGAATGTGTTAGCATTTCAAGGAGGAAATAATATGTGAGAATGATTTTAGAAGGAATTGAGAAGATTTTGGTATATTTTCAAGAAGGGTTTATCAATAAAAAAAGGTTAACATTAGATGAATGATGAGCATCACATAGGTGGTGATTTTACTCTTTAATGAGATTAAAATAAATGATTGTAAAACATAAGGTTGTGGCTTACATGTGTATTGAAGTTCCAAATTATATGACATGATGGTAATGAGTTTATGATCAGCACAATAGATCTCGAGTTCGAGTCAGGTCATACACCCTTTATAAAAGCTTAGGATGATTAGGATTGTATTAACTTACCTGAACCCATAAAGATCGTTTTCTAGAAAACGGTGTTTAATCGCATTAAAAAAATATCAAAATTTAAAGAAAGATGACAAGAAATACTTTAAGGTAAGAGAAATTAAAAGGGGATTAAAGTGTGAGTCTCTTAACTCGATGAATGAAATGAATTATTAATGTAATATATCTTATTTATGCAAGAAAGGCTTAGAAAATTGGACCACTTGCATGAGGGGTTAGACCTATTAGCTAGGTGCTCGTCATCTTGTTTTTATTAAAATTTTGTTAATGAAAATTATTTAAATGCAGAAGATTGAGATGTTGGTCGTTTAATCGTGTAAATGAAAACAAATGAAAAGAATTAAAAACGTTAGGAATTGATTGGAAACCATGAGGGTTTGCTGGAGTTAATTGACAATTGTGAGGGTTTGCTAGCATTGATGGGTAATCTTGAGGGTTTGTCGGAGGTAAGAGATAACCATAAAGGGTTTGTCGGAGGTAAGAGGGGATTAGCCAGAGTCATGGTCATTCATAAGGGCTGTCCTGGAAAATTTTGATATTTAAGTGAGATTAAATTAGGCTGAATGACGAGGAATCGTTTTAGATGGTGGTCACATAAAACAAATATTGAACATTCCATTTATTTAGAATGTGAAAAACATAACATTATTTTCATTCTCATGTGCACTATTCATATAACTATATTTTCCCTCCATGTAGGCAACATTTACAAATTAATAATATTTCACTTGCCCATAGGCAATATTCATATAACAATATTTATCATGTTAGAGGCAATATTCACATAATAATATTTTTTATGCTCGCAGGCAATATTTTGAGTTCGATCAACGACTCAACAAGTTGAAATAGTGAGTCGATGAATATAGTGATTCAAATAGCCATAACCATGCACACTCATATTCAGCTCGATCCTTCCAACGAAGTTGTGAAAAAACATATCCAAAATTCAGTTCAATCTAACCATTAAATTACCCATTATAGACAATGATACGAGTTGACCTGGAAAACAACAAGATATTTATAAAAAAACAAATAGGTGCTAAAAAACTTACTCTAGCTGCCACCTCTTTTTTTTAGCCACTACAGCCACTCTAGTTGCTTGTTTAGCTTGTTTAGGAGTATGGTTGAGATTGTTTTTAAAAATATTTTTTATTTAAAAATATATTAAAATAATATTTTTTATTTTTTAAAAAAAAATATTTTTTGACATCAGCATAGAAAATAATTTAATAGCACTAAACAATTTAAAATTAAAATTAAAATTAAAAAAAAATCATTTTTTTCAAAAATATTTTTAAAATACAATATCAAACAACATCCACCTTCTTTCTCATTTTCTCATCTCATCCTTCACAAATATCAATGGAGCACGACACAGCCACCTCACATCCCTCTACCAGAACACACGCAGCTACACCATCTATCTCACATCGTTCTACCATGCATAGCAAGTAGCAGCTGAACCTTTAATCAGTTTAATTTTTTATTCATATGATTTTTGTTTATTATTTGAGTGATTTTGGGGTATTTAAAGGTTGACAAGTGGTTTATGAAGATTTATATCTAGGATTTTATAGTTGAAAACGAGATTTTAAAGCTTGAAAACGAGATTTTAAAGCAAAAAAACTTTGGTTCCTACATTGTCAGTTTTGTTATAATTATTATTTTTTATGCGAGGACTCTTATTTCCTAGAAAATATATTTTATATGTCCAGGTGAGCAAATAAAACATCGGTTGTTCCAGATTTTTACAATGAATACATATCATGACTCGAACTTAAGACCTGCTATGTAGATCATAATTTTTTTTCATCACACCACATCCCTCTATGACTGTTATAATTATTTTTCTCATACAATTTACCAAGTTAAGCACAAAAGTGTATTTTATTCCAATATAACACTTGTTTTATAGGAGTGTGAGTGTTGCCAGCCCAGCATAGAAAAAAATTCTCCAAAACCAATCCATGTGAAAATATCAAAATTCAATTTGAAAATTTGATAATCTTTCCATCAAGCTCTATATCTCATATTTTATTTGAAAATTTATTTAACTACTGTTGATATCTACAGTTTGTCAATACCTACTTTATCTATACTTTTTTTTTAACTTGTGTTGATATCATTTAATATCTATAATTCTTTTAAAATTATTGTTCAATAAGTTACTTTATCTATCATTTTAGTTAACTCGTGCTGATATCTATAATTAATATCTTTTTATGCAATGATAGAGGATGACACAGGCGGTGTGCGCCGGTGGAGGAGTTGCTTCAAATTTGGCTGCCTAAAAAGTTCACTGTCGTTTTGCGAGGACTATAGCTGCCATCATTTTCCACTGTCCAGTCTATCTGTACGTATTATCCTGCACCGCTTACGTCGCCGTCAGCCTGTCTCCACTGGTGACTGTAATTAATGGTCTTCATTCAATCACTTGTGTTTTATTATACTTTCTTGCAATGCGACAGCAATTGTTTTCTAAACTTTTATTTTTTATTTTACATTTTTATTTTTTATTTTAAATTAAATTTTTATATATTTTAAATTTATTTGTATATACTGATATTAAAAATAATTTTTTAAAAATAAAAAAATATTTTACTTTGACATGTTTCCCTCTTACCTCACAAACGACAAAAACCTTAAATTAAACACGAAGAACTAGATGCCGTGACATGCTTGCACGAGGTCTTTCTAATCAGATAAAACAATAATAGACGGAAGACTTTTAGATGTTTACGTTGTTCTGTCTTCTTAAAGTGTTTTTAAAAAATATTAAAAAATATATTTATTTTTTTATTTTAAATTTTATTTTTTTATTTTATTTTCATGCATTAATATTAAAAATAGTTGTTAAAAAATTAAAAATGTATATTTTAATATTTTTAAATATTTAATAAAACAATATCAACAACCCTCTTAAATTTACATATAATTTGGCATGAACCCAGCCATGACGAAAAAAATTAAAAGGGTGGATAGATATTTTGGATTGAAAGTGCAAAATAGGCACAGAGATTGGTGCGGTGGGTCAATCAAGTGGAAATTTGATTGGAGTGTTGGATGAATTGATTAGTCGTCGCCGTATGGATGATGATTTTCATGGAGTACTTCCACTTCGGTTTGAACACTAATTTGCATTGGTGGCTTTATCAAACAGGGCCAGTGGCCACGAACCTTCCCCCAGGTAGAGTTTAATTATTTATTATTTGAAAAACTATCTTGTTGATGTCAATTTGGGCCACTGAATTGGACGATACTTGTGAGATTGTTTCCTTTGAAAAAAGAGTTCATATTATTTATTTTTTTAACTTTAAAGTTTATGAAAAACATATTTTATTACATCTATCAATAAACCTTTTAATTTTCATTTAAATATTCTAAACTATAAAAATATATTAAATAATCTATAATAATACCAAAAAAAAACTAAAACGCATAGGTTTTTCCCTGTCCGGTATTTTGCGCAAATTTTTATTTTTTTCGAATTTAATTCTTGATCTTTCATTTCCAACAATTTCATTTTAATTAAAGACCAATTGGTTTTCATTTCTTAAAAAATGGTGAGATTAAAAGAAAAACGAGTAAAATAAAATCAAAGTCAAATACCAGTGGTGTGCCATGTGTTTTAAAAAAAAATTGCTCCTCAAACTTTACAAATCACCTTTCATTATACAATTTTTGTGCTTCAATATTTCTCAAATTCATTTTCGCTGCACAAAAAAATATTTTGTTATTTTTCTAGTTCTAGGTAGAAAGAGAACAGAGAGGGGGGTCACTAGGTTCCAACTACAAAGAGAGAAACACATTGTTAGAACCAATTTAAATCATCAAAATGAATAATTTTTTTTGTCAAATTGTTTAATTAAATGAGAGAAGTTTAGATTATGTGTTTTGTTTTACCTTTAGGGCTTGTAAAAAAAATCATATCTCGACTCGGGTTGATTTCTTGTTTAGGGTTGATTTTGTTTTTGAAGCGGGTTCTTTTTACATCATTGATAGATTTATCATGATTTATAAAGTATTTTTTAGGTGTTTTGGGTAAAAACATGGGTTGAAAAATGGCTTTTTTAGGGTTAAAAGCTCTAAAACCTTGATTTTTCATTCATTTCATGGTTTTTCATGTAAAAATATTATATTTAGATTAATACCATTTTTATGTTTTGAGTTGATAAACTATATTTTTGACAATAATGTTTTTGTACTCTTAGATAATATTTGTAATAGGTGGAGTCATGCCTTTAGTATTTTGGTCCTCAAGGTTTCTTTTTCTTGTATAATCAAGTCTTTTTAAGTACTCTATTTTTATATTCTTAAAGGTATAGTTGAATTAAAAGATTGAGGACTGAAGTGAAAAACTTGGACAACATGGGTGATTCTTAGAATTTATTTAAAAAATACATTTTATCCTTAAAAATAAAAAGATATGGGAAAACATTGTTTCGTTGTCCCAATTTGCATTGTGGATTACACTCGTAATCCCTTTTCTTTTCTTTTTGATCTTTTTTTCTTTACCTCGTTTTGTTTTAATTTAGTCTTGATATTATATATTTTTAGTATTTAGAGTTGATAATTTATTTTAAATTTTTTTTTATATTAGTTGAAAAGTAAATTGCATGATTTTATCCAATCTTCATTAAAGATATGGGAAAATATTTTTATATTTTATTTTAAATTATTTTTTTTATGTTTTTAGATTATTTTTTGATATAATGATGTGAAAAATAATTTATTAATCTCACTTAAGTTCATTATCCAATTTGTAGGTTTGAAGTTTTTTATTACCTGATCAATGAGTTTTGAAGTTAAATAAACAATAATTTTGGAAAAAATTAAGTTCAAACTTGATATGATGATTTTTTTTATAAAAAAATAAAAAAAATCAATATATTTTTATCGATCATCTAAATTGTATTTAGACCCATTAAAATAGATTCTTAATATTTGTTTTTTAAAAAAAAATAGTCCAATCCTTAACGGAGCGAGATGAATTGGCTTTATATAGAAAAATAGAGCACACACCAATATTTTTAAGAGGTATTGGAGAATGCATTTCACGAGCACTTTTTTTTTCCCAAAAGTATAAATTTGTTCTATTTAATTTTTTTATATTTGCAAATCATTTTAATATATAGATGTTAAAAATAATTTATTCTTAAAATAATATTGCTTTAATATATTTCTTTAGGAAAATATTTTAAAAAAACATCTCTTACAACCTTCCCAAAAAATACTCGTAACAACTTTCGGTAACTAATTAATTATATCTAATTTATATAAAATAATCCTAAAATATTTAAATATTGACATATTAAAAAATGAACATTCAATTTTATTAATTGGATATATTTTATAGTAATCAATTTGTATTATAAAAGAATTATTTTGATATTGAAAGAGGGAAATGCTAGAGATATAATTTTACGCCAGAACGATTAACCGATAAAAATTGGCATATGAATTAATTTTTCAACCATAAGAAAATAAAGGCAAGAGAAAATGGGTGTCCTCTCCCTTTCAAACACTTGCCGTGTCGACCCAATATAATAAACTCACTCAACTCGGATACAGAGCAAGAGAATCACGTAACTGGTGGTTATTAATTGTTTCACATTACATTTCAAAACAATTTTAAAAACATTTAATAATTTATTTTCTATTTTATTTTAAATTATTTTTTTTAATGTTTTTAGATTATTTTTTGATATGCTGATATCAAAAATCATTTATAAAAAATAAAATTATTATTTTAATTTATTTGTAAACAAAAACAACACAAAAAAAATACTAGCATCCAAAAGATCTTAAGTAATATTTTTAATATTAAAATAAATATAAACCAAAAAATCATATTTAAAAAACTATATTCAGAACCTAAGGAACTCGCAAGCTGGACGGTCGTTGGTTTGATAATGTCCGTACTATACAGCATTTTCTTTACAGCTAGACTGATGCTTACATCAAGGTTGTCAATACCATTCTGGTCATCATTCTGGTTTTTTTATTGGAACAGAATGTTTCGATTTCAAAATCGTTTCGGCGTGCCGTTTTGAGATTATACTGTTCATATATAATTAATTATATATATATATATATATATATATATATATGAAAAAATTTAACAAGTTAATTTAAATTTAAGATATTAACTTTAAATTATACAATACAAATATAAAATCAAACAAATATAATCTTAAAATTAAAAATATCTCTAAAATTTCAAAATATTATAATCATAAAATATTTTAAAATAAAAAAAATATTATAATTTTGAGTCCCGCCAAAATGGTACTGAGATAATTCCCAAAACATATAAATTCAAGAGACAGGCACGTTTAACCGCATGTACGTGCTACTTACATGTACTATAAACCCCTACATGAAAGTAGGAGTGAAGTGAATAAGATCTCACAACGAGTAATGGAAACTCGAGTTGAAAAAAGATAGATAAATTATGAAAATAATAATGGATATAACTTTTAATAGAGGTAATGACCTCCATTAAAATAGAAGGTATTATCAAGGTTAGACCAGGACTCATAAATTTAGTAAAAAATTCATGACATTGGCTAAACCGGCAATGAGTTTTGATGGAAAGAAGAATTAAGGGAAAATAAAAATAAATATGTTTTGAGAAAATAACTTGAAGAAAATACAATGGAAATCAACAATATTATTTAAGAAAGAACTTCATAAAAGAGTGTTGGTGTAAATCCCGACTAAAAATCAGTAATGTTACTATGAAACATTAATAATCAATAAATAAAATGATTAGTACAAAGGAAAAATAAATCTATTTGGGATAAGGAAATGATCTCAAGGATTTGGTAAAATAATTGATATGACCAATGCAAGCACTAAATAAGAAAAAATATATTTTTGATGAAAAATCACAAATTGATTAGTTTTACACTATCGCACATAACTCCCAATCCTATCATTAAGTTCCGTTAAAATTTTACGTGGAGAGTCTTGAAATATACACTCGGATTAAAACTTTAAAGTGATAAGGTCTTAAGAAAGATTCATGTCACCGTCGAATGGTTAGGTAAAAATAAATGATTATTTGTTTCTTTCAAGTTTAAAGCTTCAAGCGATATTCAGTGGGATACAATTGGTATCAAAGTTATGATTATACTTCAATAGCCTATCTAAGCATGACATACATGAGTAATGTACAATGTATAACATTATCCATAGTTAATGATAGGTTTGGTTATGAATATTACTATTTTCAAGTACAAAATTATATGGTGGGATTTGAATATGGGTGGTTTGGATTTTGTTTTTGTTAATTTTTCTTCAAGGTTACACCCAAAAATAAAAACAAATATTGTTAAAGGAAATAATTATAAAAAGTAATATCCAAGTTTGTTTCAGACTTGGGAAATAATACATATATCTTTAGTATTTATTTAATTTTGATTATTAAATCTAAAATAAAGATATTGTTTGCAATAAAAATATTTTGCATGGTTAATTATAAAGTATTTATAATTATGAGAATTAATGAAATATTTTTCTTAAATATTCATGTTCAATGCTTTGTTAAGTTAGAATTTTAATAACATCTATATATATATATATATATAAGTTAAATTATAGGAGATAAATGAAACTAATAGATGTACATGCTTATACTATGAAAAGACCGACCTATTTGCACATTTTATATGGAATGATTACCCATATATATATAAAAAAAACTCTCATGAAAGTTATTAAATTATCTTAAATTTAGAATCACCAAGTTATCTATGATAATCCTATATTATAATCATGATTATGTTTCCTTAATCAAATATAACAAAAATGTCAAGTACTGTTGATTATAAAATCGTTGTGTATTACCAATATCTTATGTTTTTTCAATAGTAAACAAATAGTTGTCCTATTTTTTTAAAAAAAAGCACAGCACGGAACTTGATTTCAAGCACCGAAAGGAATCAAGATTTTAGTAGAAAGTCTAATGCAAGAAATACGAGAAAAGAAAAAAGTGTTCGGGTGGAGGGTAGCCCGCCGCGTGGCTATCTAAAAGTCAAAATGGTTTCGCCACTTGTCAAGAACTCAAAGGGATTAGTTTTCCAGAAATTAGGAATCTGTCGTCTTTCTAAGAAAAACCTTATCCTGGATTGCGCTTATAAAAAGCTCCTTTCACTTTTCCTTATCCATCACTAAACAACCAATATCCAGACCATGGCCTATAGCCTTTCTCCTCACACCACCACCCCAACTGCTATTTCCACCTCCTCTCTGTGCCCCTCAATCCTGAAAACACATGCTCCATTTGTAACTAGAAATCAAAGCCATGCCAATTTTCCTACAGTTTCATGCAAAGCCAGAAATGATGACCACCAGAACCCTTCCACGAGAAGGGATGTCCTCATTGGCCTAGGAGGTCTCTATGGGGCAACCAATCTCAGCGATCCATTTGCTTATGCTAAGCCAATCCAGCCTCCAGACATATCTGACTGTAGCGTGATTAACGAGCCTGATCCTGAAAATCCCACCAACTGCTGCCCTCCATTAACCAGGAAGATCATCGACTTCAAGCTCCCTTCTCGAAATGATCCATTGCGAATCAGACGCCCTGCTCATCTAGTTGATGATGACTACATTGCCAAATATAATAGAGCCATTGCGCTGATGAAACAGCTCCCTGAAGATGACCCACGTAACTTCACACAGCAAGCCAATGTCCACTGTGCTTATTGTGATGGTGGTTATCACCAAGTAGGGATGCCGGACTTGAATTATCAAGTTCACTTTAGCTGGCTGTTCTTTCCCTGGCACAGATACTATCTCTACTTCTATGAGAGAATCTTGGGCAAACTGATTGACGATCCCACTTTTGCTTTACCATTCTGGAACTGGGACTCCCCTCAGGGCATGCAAATACCAGCCTTCTTCGCCGACCCTAAATCAGCAGTCTATGACCCGCTCCGTGACAAGAGTCACCAGCCACCAAAAATTATTGATCTTGATTTCCCCGGTGTAGACTTTCCCTTGCCAGACCCAGTTCAAGTGGCCAGCAATCTTAATGTAATGTATAGGCAAATGGTGACTGCCAAGTATCCTACGCTCTTTATGGGTCGACCATACCGTGCCGGTGATGAACCAGAACCTGGAGCTGGTTCACTCGAGGATGTCCCACACACTACAGTTCACATCTGGACCGGTGACCCAGACCAATCGAATCGTGAAAATATGGGTGTTTTCTATGCAGCCGCGAGAGATCCTATCTTTTTTGCTCATCATGGGAACATTGACCGATTGTGGGAAGTATGGAAGAAATTACCAGGTGGAAAAAGACAGAATTTCACCGACCCTGATTGGCTCGACGCCGCATTTCTTTTCTACGATGAGAACGCTAATCTAGTCCGAGTTAAAATTAGGGATTGTCTTGACACAACAAAGTTGAGATATGGGTTTCAAGATGTTGCTAGTCCCTGGATCAATGCTAGACCAAAACCAAAGCCAAACAAACCAAAGCCGACAGTGCCAGTAGCTACGGCAGACCCAACGAAACCAATCGGTCTGTTGAACAAAACTGTAAGTGTTGTGGTTCAGAGACCAAATAAAAGGAGAAGTAAAAAAGATAAAGAAGAAGAAGAAGAAGTTCTGGTAATAGAAGGGATTGAGTATCGAATAGATATGTATGTAAAGTTTAACGTGCTCATAAATGACGAGCCTGATACACCTGGTAAACCAGACAACGCAGAGTTTGCTGGAACTTTTGTCAATGTGCCCCACAATCGTAACAAGACAGTGAAGACAAGTTTGAGGTTGGGAATTTCTGAGCTGTTGGAGGATTTGGAGGCTGAAGATGATGAAAGTGTGGTGGTGACTTTGGTGCCGATAACAAATATAGGTGAGGCTACCATTGGCACTCTCAGGATTGAGCTTCTCAACGAATGATCATCATAAAAGGAAACTTATCCTTTCGTTTCTAAGAATGTCAAGCAATTTCATATTTTAACCACCAGGTCAGAGCTTCTGTTTAAATAAGGTTCATGTTTTAGATGAGTTTCATTGCTCGTGTAAACAAAATCTGATCGTCAATAAAAATTTATCTTGTTTCTTCTTCTTCCTTAAATAAGATATGACGGCCCTCTTTGCCTTCGAGTAATTATCCTGTAGACATTACCTAAAATATAAACCGATTTCCGGTTTTACTGTGTAATTTTTCTATGTTCATATAGACACATATTACCGTGGATTGCGACAGTAAAATTATCATTTTATCTCAGAGATGAAAAATTTAACCCTCGGGACCAAGGTCATTTTTGAAATTTCCATGGGACATGTATGGTATTTCCGAATTCTTTGCACAGTTAAACTACTATTTTACCCCTGTGTGTTGACAAAAGGACGCCGAACAGTTAGGGTGTTTTAGTTTTTTCACAAATTCATGCACAATACAAATACTAAAATAACCCCCGAAAACAAAAAAAGAAGCCCTGGAGCTGGGGGTATTGCAATACTTTCATTACCGGTTTTTTCATGGTTATCGATGGGTCCAACGATATATAGACAATTTATCATTTTATTATTATTTCTTTTCGGAAACAGTGCAGGCGCGTCGGTAGGACGCGCCGCTAGTGTTTCACGTGCGCGCACCATTCAGGTAGCGTGAGCTGCGTCGATTGGCGGTGGAAACTGACCGTCCGCCATGTCACCTAGTGAGCTGCCATGTCCTCGGCCTCTCAGTGCAGCGCGTGTCTGTGTTAGGTAGTTGGTGGATCCCCGGGGGACGACTTTTGGTGTTTTCTCCCTTTTCTCTTTTCTGCCACCGGAAAGTACAGGTAATACCTTAAGGTTTGTGATGTTTTTATTTTAGTCCCTTTTCTTTTGATTTCGGTTTTTTCCTGATTTCTTCAATTAAATTTTTGATTTTTTACAATTATGCCCTTCAATTGAAACTGATTATAAATATTTATTTTCATTTCAATCCTTATTCTTTTGATTTTTGGTTTGTTTTTTGTTCCTTTAATTTTTTCGATATGCAGGTTTTGATTTATTTTAATTGTGTCCTCCTATTGAAATTTGTTATATATGCTACTTTTTATTTCGGTCCTTATTCTTTTTTTTTAAATACACTGCAATTGTTTTTTAAAAATGCCTTTATTTTTTTTGTCCCAAAGTTTTTTTTTTCAATTTTGTCCCTCAATTGGAGTTAATTATATATTTTTATTTTTGTTTTAGCCCTTATTCTTTGAATTTTTTATTTGGTATTAACTCTTTTTATTTTTTCAGTCCTTCTTGGACAATGTTTATTTTTTACCCGTATTTATGCATCTATGCTTTTAGTTTTTGTTTTTAATTTTTGTCGTTTTATTTTTTATTGGGATTTTATTTTTATTCAGTTCATTCTTGAAATTTTAATTTATGTTGGTCATCATTTTAAAATTAATATTTCTTCCTTTTTCTCTTTGTTTTTTTTGTGTTTCTATTATTTTTATCTATTCTTCGGGTCAGATGATTTTATGATTTCATTATTTGTGCAATAATAATGATAATTTTAGTGATTATTTTTTAATTATTTTTTTGGAAAAATGTTTTGCTTTTTTTATTTTTTGGGGCAATTTAATGAATTTAATTGTTTGAGCAATAATATTGATAATAATATTAACTGTTATAGTCATGATAATGACGGTAACGTAGGGATGAATTTTTCAATGATATTTTTTTTCTTTTTGTAGATAGAAAATTAAGTACTTATTTTTGTTTTTTGATTATTGCAGGTGTTTTAACAATTTATATATTTTTTTGTGTTTAATTTAAATTGAATTATAAAATAAACTAATCTTAATACAGTGAATTCAATAATTCAAATATCCTAATCTTCTTTCTTTATTAATGATGATGATAATTTTATGTTAGTTATTTTATTGAAACCTACTAAACAAATAAATTTATATCGATTTAAAATTCATATATTTTATAGGAAACTTGCACTTCACAGGAATTCTGCACAGATTTATTATTTTATCCAAATTTATATTATAATAAAAAAAATCTCACACAATTAATATTTTTTTGAGTTGAAAAAAAAAATAGTTTCGACCGTGACGAGGCGCGAGTAAGTGGCTAGCTTAAAACTAATGCCCATCGTATATTTTAACTGGTTTGATTTTTTTGTTGATAAATTGTTTTTTTTTAAATTGTTATAGGGGTGTTTATTGGTTATTTTAAGTTAAAATGGATAAAAAAATAATTTATTTAGGCCAAAAACATCCCTTTGATTTTCTGGCTCCTCTCTAGTGGTTTGATTTTGAGCACTTTGGGCGCTTTGCCTAGTCTGTTTTGGGTGCTCTTTTGTTTTTCTTTTGGTCACTTAATTTATTTCTCAATCTACATTTAGTTGATTTCAGGTTAAGGTGAATGATTTGTCTCGGTTAACTTTGCAAAGGTTTTTTTAAATATATTTTTTTAATTTCATCAATCTACACCTGTTTAATTAAAAATTAAACTTTTTAGTTTATTTTTTTATAGAGTTGTTGTTGTCTCAAATAATAATCTTAATATTATATTGCTGTTTTTGGTGATCAATTTTACAAACACCTATTCTTGTTATTATATGGTTAAATAAAATATAATGTATTTTTTTTTGTTAAAAAATATAATTACGTGCATGACTTAGGTTATGTATTCAATGAGTGAACCGAATTAAATCCATATCATTGTTTGAATATTTTTTTTTTAAATGAATGTTTTTAACTTTTTTAAAAAAACTTTTCTTATTGATACAAAATGCCTTAACAACCCCCACATTTTTTTTTATCTATGTCTTTAATGACCCACTTGATGAAACTTCTTTTGTGAGTTAAAAGGTAGTTTGTGGCACAATTTTGATAGATTATCAAGTGGAACCAATGTTGTTAAACTCGTGTTTTGACTCATAAAATCATAAAATAGTACAATTTTAGGAGTCAAAAGCATAAATCTTCCAAAATCAGGTTAAAACTCAAAAATCAGTAAAATCACGAGTTGGCTCGGTAAAATCGGTCTAACTCGGAGACTCGTAAAACTCATATCGAGTTTACAATGTCAGACAGACTCCCGAGTCCCGTTACTCTCCCCATTTACAAACTACATTTGGAAAGTAAATAACTTACTGAATCATTTGCAATTTTGGTATTCCCACACAAATCACCCCGTTTACTCAAATCTCCTATTTTAAAATCATTTTCTCTCAGCTCAGTGTCTCATCTTCTTCATCTGCCATTTCACTGCACAAGGTTAGTTTTCTAACTCTTCTTCATGGTGTCAACTGTTGGTGTGAGATGTAATACATGGGTGAGAGGAGAGATTATAGGAACATAGATTATAGGAACAGAGATGGAAAGAAATTTCTTTCCATCTCACATTAGCATCATTACAGGAACGTAATTTGTATAGCCAAAAATAAAAAATTTACTCTGTCATTATAAATATGTAACGTAGGGTTGTGTAAAGAATCAACCAGAAAATAAAGAGTAATTATTCTAACATGGTATCAGAGCATCCCATTTTTTTTCTGCTTCAAAAAACCTTAATACCTGTCTCTTTCTTTTTTCCTCTTTACCTCGCCGACCATGACTTCAGAAGAAACTGATATAGAGCAGTCTGATATACCTCAACCAGAGTCCATGTTTTCAGAATTCACCACAAAAATCACTGAAGCTCTTAGTAAGATCCAAACACCTACCTTATCTACTGAGTCCCCTGCAGCTCCGATCGGCATCAAGTTGAAAGCACCAATTATGCCCTCTAGTCCAAAGTTGTCGAGATGTACATCTCAGGCAAAGACAAATTGGAATATATCAATGGTGATCTTCTACAACCACCATTAACAGATCCCTTATTTCGCAAATGGCATACAGACAATGCCATTATCAAAGGATGGTTAATTAATTGAATGGATCCCTCATTAATAGAGAATTTTATTCGATTTTCTACTGCAAAAATGGTGTGGGACTCCATTGCTACCACTTACTTTGATGGAAGTGATACATCTCAGGTTTATGATTTGAGACGAAGGGTGATGCAGCTGAAACAAGTAGGAGGGTCTTTGGAACAATACTACAATGACCTCCAAGGGTTATGGCGTGAGATTGATTTTAGGCGTCCTAATCCAATGGAGTGTGCAGTCGATATTCACAAGTATAATGTTATCCTTCAAGAAGAACGGGTGTATGTTTTCTTGGATGGTCTTGACAACAGATTGGACAAAATAAGAGGAGATGTACTGCAGCTTCGTCCATTTCCTACTGTGGAACAAGCTTATGCTCAAGTCCGCCGTGAAACAATTCGCCATACTGTTATGATCACAGACAACGAGAACATTTCTGGGGCTGTTCTCACTACCAAAGCACTTCGACTTAAGCCAATCAACCCTACTTCTAATATACATAATGGGAAGCAAAAATCTCGAACATCAACTGAAGGCCTAAAGTGCACTCATTGTGGGAATCAAAGGCATACACGTGATAATTGTTTCAAGTTGCATGGATATCCTGATTGGTGGAATGACCTCCAGACTAAAAAATATAGAGACACAACTAGCAAAGAAGATGGTCTTGGCACTGCAGCAGTGGCCACTGCAGAACCTCACCTGTCTTTTACACCACAAATTGCTCACAGTCCTTCATCCTCAGACGCAGGTAACCTTGGTTGTGTTTGTGTTAATTCACCATGTGATGCTGAATGTGATGAATGGCTACTGGACTCCGGCGCCACTGATCACATGACATTTGATGCCAAGGATTTCACCCAAACATCCTTACCAAGACGTACCAATATCGCCAATGCTAATGGCGTCATCTCTCCGGTCACTGGTGCAGGCACAGTGATATTAACCTTGGTTGTGTTTGTGTTAATTCACCATGTGATGCTGAATGTGATGAATGGCTACTGGACTCCGGCACCACTGATCACATGACGTTTGATGCCAAGGATTTCACCCAAACATCCTTACCAAGACGTACCAATATCGCCAATGCTAATGGCGTCATCTCTTCAGTCACTGGTGCAGGCACAATGATATTAACACATACATTGCAGCTACCTAATACATTACTTGTTCCATCCCTCACTCATACTCATAAGCTCCTCTCCGTAAGCCAAATGACTTCTGATCTTAATTGTTTGATACTCATGTATCCTACTTTCTGTCTTATCCAGGACATTCTCACCAAGAAGATAATTGGGTGTGGTACTAAGAGAGGGGGACTCTATTATGTGGAAGACTTCAGTACGGGAAGAGCATATCATATGTAGCATTCGGTTGGAATAAAAGAGAAGGAGATATGGCTTTGGCACTACTATTTAGGACACCCGTCCTTCACTTATATGAAACACTTGTTCCCAAAATTGTTCTCTCAAGTGCAACATTCTGATTTTCAATGTGAAACCTGTACTTTAACAAAAAGCCACAGGGTCTCTTATCCTGTGCATTTGAATAAAAAGGATACTCCATTCTCCTTGATATATTCTGATGTGTGGGGTCCTTCTCCAATTCATACCATATCCGGGTTCAGATGGTTTGCGTTCTTCATCGATGACTGTACCCGCATGACCTGTCTCTATCTGCTCAAACATAAAGATGAAGTATCCAGTGTGTTTAAATCATTTCATGCCATGGTAAACACACAATTTTCTGCTAATATTCAAGTGCTTCGATCGGACAATGGGGGTGAATATGTGAATCACCAATTTCATGATTATTTCAATCTTTACGGCATTGTCCATGAAACATCATGCCCTCAAATTCCTCAACAAAATGGTATTGCTGAACAGAAAATCAGCATGTTCTTGAAATTACCAGAGCTCTTCTAATAAATGCCCATGCTCCCTCTCGGTACTGGGCTAATGCAGTCACTACTGTTGTGCATCTTCTGAACAAATTGCCTTCTAAGGTGTTGGGTTTCCAAACTCCATTACAAGTTGCAAAACATACCCCTCTGCCCTCGGTTTTGATGCTTCCACCCCGTGTGTTTGGGTGTGTTGCGTATGTCCACCTTCTTAAGAACCAATGAACTAAGCTGGACCCCTGTGCTCGTCGATGTATGTTTGTGGGATATGCATTTCATCAAAAGGGTTATAGATGTTATGATCCTACTTCTAACCGCACCTATATCTCTATGGACGTCACCTTCATGAAAACAAAAACTTTTTTTCCATCCAATTCTCCTCTTTAGAGGGAGACTAGACAAGAAAAATTGAATTGGATGGAATTGAACTGGACGGGTCTGTCTGAAGCACGTATGGAATCAACACAGTCAAGTTGTGCCTTACACAAAGGTGGAGTTCTAGAAGCTGCAAACGACAATACTAGTCTAGAAAATGTTGAAATTCCAGAAGTTGCAGTAGAAACAGAAGGTGCAGAAAATATAACCTTAGAAGTTGTAGAAAATGTAGTTCCAGAAGCTATTTCAGAAGCTGCAGTTTCGTCCCCCTCTAAAGTACCCGAATACCCAACTCCTAAGAATCCTGAGGTAAGCCCTTTGAACACCAATGTCATAGAATCTTTTGCTAGTTATGAATTACCTTACATGCATAATCGTGGGAAACCACCAAGGCAGTACGAGGAAGATTGAGCACCCTGATTCTATTGGTAATTCCTTCGTGTCTGAAAAGGAAGTCAGACTAACCGATAGAGTATATAGTTACTGATGATTTCTTAGAACTTTTGACAAAAGGAGTAATGGGGGAATTTCTTGAAGAAGTCCTTGTGAAAGCATACGTGCCATTTAGTTTGAGGTTATTAGTGCTCAAGAGATCTCACGGTGATCGTCGACGAGAAAAGTGGCGTCCGCTTACCATAAGACATAGTTTCAGTGTACTAAAAATATATCTAAATAGAAGTCGACCTCAGGGTATTTCATATTTGTTGGTGGAAATATGGTGACATGGAGAAGTAAGAAACAAAAGGTGTTGGCACTCTCGAGTGCTGAATCAAAATTTGGAGGGATGGCTAAAGGTGTGTGTTAAATTTATTTGGCTGAAAAAATTGCTAACTGAGGTTGGTTTCACTCTTAAATCAGAAATGAATCTCTTCTGTGATAATAAAGTTGCGATAAATATTTCTCAAAATCTAGTCCAACACGATACAATTAAACATGTGGAGGTTGATCGGCACTTCATCAAACATAACCTTGAAACGAAGACAATTCAATTCCCATTCATCAATCTGAAGATCAACTAGCAGATATACTTACCAAGGCTGTATCCAGCAAAGTTTTGCACAACTCACTAGTCAAGTTGTGCATAAGGGATCCATATGCATCGACTTGAGGGGGAGTGTTGGCATGAGCTGTAATACATGGGTGATAGGAGAGATCATAGGAACAGAGATGAAAAGAAATTTCTTTCCATCTCACGTTAGTATAATTACAGGAACGTAATTTCTATAGCCAAAAATAGAAGATTTACTCTGTCATTATATATATGTAACGTAGGGCTGTGTAATGAATCAATCAGAAAATAAAGAGTAATTATTCTAACATCAATTGTCATGGGTATTGTGCATTCTTTCTTCATCTTCCATTTGAATTGAACTGTGATGAATTGATGATTGAACTGTAAAGATTGAACAGACCCTCTTTTTTCTGTTATAAATGTTGGATTTTATGAATTGATTGTGTTTTGTGTAGTTTGATTGCAGGTTGATTTATTTAAGAGAGATGAAGGCTTTGTGAAAGCTGGGAACGTAAATTGCAGAGAAGAGATAAGAATCTGTTTTCTTGTCTGTGTTTGATACAATGCTTCACTTATATAGTTTGAGCAATCATGCATTTCACATGCTCTGTAACTAACTATCTAGACAAGTCAATTTATACTTCTCTTCTTAGATTGTTACAACTGAATTAACAAACAATCAATGTAAGTTAAGTCTATACATGCACTACCTTTTCTTCTCTGTGATGACAGTTCACGGTCTGCCTTATTCTTCACTTTTGTGTTGACAGTACAAGAACTGTCTTCTTCTCCCTCTGTGACAAAATCAGTAAGCAAGCTTATTGTTCAACAATAAATAAAGGAACGCCCATTCATTCTTTGTCCTTTGATACTAAGCCAAGAACTGAAGAAAAAGAATGATAAGTAATGACAAGAGGTCAAAAGGTAGATAAGAAATTTGAAGGAGAGGCAAAATCGAGTCGTGAAAGTGTAACAAGCAAATAATACTAGAAAAATCCTAACCTTGCTACGGTTTTGATAGGAGATGATAGAATTTAGATCAATTTGGTTCTGATAGGAAATGATAGAATTTAGATCAACTGGCAAAATTATGACCTAAATCTATATCCGGGTGAGACTACTTTTTTGGATTGGAATGACACTCAGTTGACAAACAGGGATGTGTATCTCTTGAAATCCCATCTGAGTAAGATCTCGATTTCATGTCTTCTTAACCTTTTACCCATAAACCAAATAGACAATCGAACGGCCTCGAAGCTTTGAACTGCGAGACGTGGTTGAAATTTCTATAATGCTATAGAATTGATCAAATAAACCAGCAGTTCTGCAGATTTTCTGACTAATTCATGGAGATATATCATGTATCTCTATTGAAAGCACAAACAATAAGCTTCATATTGTAGGCTTGTAGCTAGATCATCAAAATCACCATCATCACCGTGAACCTAACAAAAATCAAGATCATTACACAGGAGTGACTAACAGTAATACTAAGGCTTTCTTTGTAAATGCTGCAAGTTATTTTAAATGTGCAACAAATCAACCAGTGTCGAAAGAAAACATAACCATATAACTGGAATTAAGCTCATAATATATTAAACAGCACTAACTGACACGTTAAATTAATGGTTGTTATTAAAAATGGCTCCATACGAAGCCTGTCTGCAACCCTTTATTCTGCTAATGCAAAACCTAAAACTGATGTTTGATAATTGGACGTAAAATTTTAGTTTTCTCATCGCGTCGACTTCAGTTTTTTATTTGTCGATTTGGTAATTATATTGTATTTTTAAATATTTTAATTACGATTTTTTTATAAAAATATTTTACTTATAATTTTATAATTTTTCTATAAAAATATTTTACTTATAATTTTACAATTCAAATTTATATTATATTTATGTATTGTGTCAAAAAAACGACTTTAAAAACTTTGAGTGGAACATTACGAGTTTATTTAGTATTGGAGTAACAATTACTTTTTTAAATATTTTTTATATTAAAATAATATATATATATATATATATATATATATATATATATATATATATATATAAATTATTTCTATATCAGTGCATCAATATAATTTAAAAAACTAAAAAAAAATTAATTTAAAATAAAACAAAAAGCTACACGTCTTTTCTCCTATACATAACCTCATGTTATAACACTTGTCCCTTTTGCACTTCCAGCGCAGAATAATTAGATTTGTTTATAAGAGCAAGTCTAATAGTAAAAGTCATTTTGGAAAACTAAATTGATAAAATGACTTTTTGAATGGTGTAAATATAATTTTTTTGTTTATGTATATTCCAATGGTAAAAGCCATTTAGAAGAGCCATATATACAGTAACAGTTAAAACACAATACAGTAACAGTTAAAACAAAATACAATAACAGCTGAAATAAAATACAATAATAGTTAAAATAAAATACAGTGATAGCTGAAATAAAATACAGTAATAATTGAAATAAAATACAGTGATAGCTGAAATAAAATACAGTAATAATTGAAATAAAATACAGTGACAACTGAAATAAAATACAGTAACACTTAAAACAAAATACAGTAACAACTGAAATAAAATACAGTTAATTTTCTAACACAATAAAATATTATCAATTAATAAAAAATTTCTTGTTCATCTTTGGTTTCCAACTGAAGCAACATTTCTGTTTTTTTTTTGTGTTTTAATTAGCTTAAACAATGTTTTGACGGGAATATATATATTCAAATAATTATTTTATTAAAGATATTAAAATTAAACATAAAAACTAAAATTACAATTTTTTAGTTTGCCTCTTCTATGTCGTTGGAGTTGCTCTAAGTGCCCGTTTGGCATTGTGATGCCACCCACGTTTGCCAATCAGCTTATTCAATAAGTGTTTGGTAAGGTTTTAAACGCAAAATTTTGACATGGGGCCCACACAAATATTTGATGCAATCGGCGTTTCAAGAGAAGCTGATAATAAATGTTTTTTCTGGCGATTCAATGTTGCAAACACACAGTAGCAAACGGCGATTCAATATTTTTATTACAAAAATTACCGTTGAAAATAAAAATCCTAAAACATCCTCACCATCAATATCCCTTCTTCTCATCTGCGCCTCCTCCCGTCTCTCACTTTTCTCTCATCTGCAACGACCCACAGCTCCCCTTCTCCTTCACAGATCAACGATTGAGAGAAGCTCGTCATCTTCAAAGAGCTTGTCAAGGTAATTCACTATTAAATTAGCGCTATAAGGACATAGAGATTCATAGTACAGTGCCAGGGAGACCTTATCAGAATTTGAAGGGAGAATTGTTGTAGAGGATGAAGAGAAAGAGAAGAGAATAAAGAGGCAAGTGAGGAAAGAGAGGGTTGTTGTTAGACGAGAAACCATCACTGGAAGCTTATGATTTTTGCTGCTTTATCGCTTACTTTAATTTGAAGAAAAAGAAGAGGAATGAGTCAGTGACTTTGGATGAGAAGTTGGAACCAAAGTTATTGATCCCGTTCCGTTGCGGCCGGAACGGCCCGTCCCAATGCAAAATCCTGGACAAAACGGCGACGTTTTTGTCCCGGTCAAAATCCCGGCCAGTTCCGGAAAATCCGGCCGAGTCGGCCGAACGCCCTGATTACATGCACGGGCGTTCTGCTCCGGGTCGATTGAAAGAGAAGTGGTGGCACTTGGTTCGGGCTCGGGGTAAATTCCGGAGGTCGGATGCGGACGAAGAGAGCCCATCTTCCCTGTATCGTTTGATTTACGAGGAAACGTTAAAACAAGATAAAATCAAAGCAAACTAGAAAGAGAGACGAGGGGCTGGAGATGCATAGATCTAAGTAAATAGGGGATAAGAAGAAGAAGAAATGGAAGATGGATTGCTAGTTATTGTCAAAGAAAGAGAGAGATGATGATTATGATATGCACAACAATATTGGTAAAGGAACAGATTGAGAGAGAGAGAGAGAGAGAGTGAGTGCGGTGGGGTGTGGGACGGGAATGGAGGGAGTAGATAGATCCACGGTTTTTGTCTTTACAGAGAGAGAGAGAGAGAGAGAGAGAGTATTAAAATATGAAGAAGACGATGACATTTCATATAAAGCCACCCTGTGGAAAAGGAAAATACATTTTATATGAGGAAAAAACATATAAAATGGGATATTTATATGAGGCAATGGATAAAGCCAGATCAAGATCCTTATGTTTATATTAATGATGTAGAAGATGTTTGATGTATTTTTCTTTTATTTTAGAACATTTTACTTTCATAATATTTTGGAATTTCAAAGATGTTTATAATTTTGAGATTATGTTTGTATTGTATAATTTAAATTTCATTTATCTTGAATTTAAATTATACTTGTTAAATTAATATTTTATTTTTTTCATATATATAATTAAATAAATATGAACAGTACAAAACAAGAATGGAACGCCGGAATGCACCGAAACCGGAACGTTCCGTTCCAAACAAAAAACCAGAACGGTACCCGGAACGGATTTTACAACATTGGTTGGAACAGGGCGTTGAGATTTTTTAAGGTGACAAAAATGATGGAATTTACAAGTGATTGTTGGCTATCCCTCCCACCACACACTGCTCTGCTACTTGTTGGAATACAATATATATATATATATATATATGTGTGTGTATGTCTATGCCCTTTAAAGTAATTTCACAAGTTAAAAGTAATATGAAAAACTTGGTAACCAAACACTTAAAACTGCTTTTTTTCAATTCCCAACTCTACCACAGTTTTAACCAAACACTTCATAACTTATTTTGAACCACAGTAAAAGCACTTTTTTTAAACTGCTTTTTTTCCACCTCAACCACAAAAGCAAAAACAATGTCAAGAATACTCTAAATTTCTTTAACGATAAAACCTGATATAGATTGGACTTTACCTCCATGCTTTTTATAAATTACACTTGGCATCACGAGTCAAATAAAAAATAAAAATAGATGTAACTACTAAAATGCCATCCTATATAAATTAGCTATATAAAATATGTCGTTCTATCTCTCTCTCACACACACACACATAACCCGGCACACTCTCTCTCTCTCTCTGCTTTCAAAACCTGATTTGTTGTGTTAATTGTCTTGCGTTGATTTCTTATCGCTTGTCCGTAACTCAGCAACACAGGTAACAATTTTTTCTTTTTTTTATTAAAACCCCCAGTTAAATTTCTAGATCTTAATGGGTTATCTTTGTTTGTTTAAGGAAGTAAGTTCCTGTGGTCATTTCTTCATAGTTCTCACGTGTTTAAACCTGTAACTTTACCTTTTTTTGGCAGATTAGCTTTCCAGATCTTGAAAACTATGATGGAGACCTACCTTGGCCCTTGAACCCAGACAATTTTGTTGACTGGATGAAAGAAAAGTGTAGTTAGTTTCAACAATTTTCGGCAATTTAACAGTAAAAGCTTTAAAATCTTCATCTACAGTATTTTATTTTAATCAAAATTTATGCAAAGCTTCAATGTTTTCAAGAATTAATGCTTGATTTGCTTACAAAGGCTCACAAGTTCTGTAGCTTTATTTTCTAGAGGTGAATAATAAATTATAGCATTCATTCTAGGTTATCTGTTAAAAGGTTGAATGTTCATGTTAAGAGGTGTTCTAAGTTAGGCTGTTTTCGCTTGAGTCTCTATTCACTTCTACAGGGTTATAGTTTGAAGTCAATAATATGATCCATTTCTTCTTTATTAGTTTATAAATTATGCAATTGCTAAACAATGGTTTTTGAAATAGCAGAGCGGTGCTGATATCATGTGTGTTTGCTTGAGCTTTATTGAAGCGAAAGGAACTTCATTATTGGGAATTATTTTGTTAAGAAGTGAATACATGTGTTTAATTATTGTTGGCAGGTTTAAATCTTGAATGTGTTTTTGCTTGGATTTTTCATGTGTGTTTAGTTGAATAAAAAAGATTGTTCTTGCTTGAATTTGGATATGAAGTTGATGATGATTTCTTTTTAAGAACATGTTTTAATGGTATTTTTGTAATTCTCGGTGCAATGAGTATTTTTGTTATTTTGGGCTCCTCCTTAATTATTAATTTAATGGTAAACTTGTAAATATTTAGATTTTTATTTAAGAACTTGTAAACTGTTATTGAACATGTATGCAGTAAAGTGTAATTTATGAATGTATGGAGAGAGTAAAATCTGGATCAAAATATTGGAGATTTTTTTAATTATTCCTTTTTTTCTTTAAACTACTAGAAAGAAAAATTTAAGCTTTTCTCTTTAAAACCTGATTTCCTAGAAACTCCTTTTTTAGTGTAGTTGAATTGGGAAAGAGAAAGCTATGGAGAGGGGTTTTGCTCAGAGTTACTTGATTGCCACAAGTCAGGCTCTTTCTCATTATAGAAGATCAAGTAACGGCAGCTGAACTCAAGCATGAAGACTAGGAATCTGATCCACTTGTGATTGCAGCAGCAGTAACATCAACAAATCATAATCCTCCGTGAATGCAGCAGCAGAGGAATAACTGAAAGATAAATGAGGAAGATATGATCCTGTAAATTAAATATACACAGATGTTGCCAGCTAGAATATATACGTAGAACCTACTGATGTAATGCTATAAATATGAGCATATGTACAGAACAATCATTAAGGGAAAAACATGTAATTCTTAAACACATTTGTTTTGAACATTTCTATATGGTATTAGATCTATCAAAAGACCAACGTCTAAATGTCTTCCTCAAATTCTCCTGCATCTCCAACTCACTCTTCCTCTTCTGTCATCTCCAAGCCTTTTGTCATCTCCATGCCTTTTGTCACTATTGGCAAACTCAACCATGACAACTTTCCTCTTTGGAAAGCTCAACTTGTACCGTACTTCAGAGGCCAAGACCTCTTTGGATATATTGATGGTAGTATTCCCAAACCACCCAAAATCATCTTTGTTACTTATCTTGAATCCTTTGTTGTCTCTGAACGTCTAAACCCAGCCTACTGCCAATGGGTTTGTCAAGATAATCCCATTCTTAGCATCCTCCTGACCTCCCTGTCTGAACCAATTCATGCTCAAGTGGTCACTTATACAACTTCCAAGGTTGTCTGGAATGCATTGGATGATACCTTCTCCTCTCGATCTCGTGCACGCATTCTGCAAATTCGCACACAACTTGCAACTGCAACAAAAGACAACAAGACAACCACTGATTACTTTCATTTCATCAAACGATTGACTGATGAACTCGCTGTCACTGGACAACCACTAAGTCATGATGATATCATAACATATTTACTTGCAGAACTCAGCCATGAATATAACAGCTTTGTGGCCTCCATATCAGCACACAAATGATATTATACTGGAGGAAATCTATTCTCTATTGATGACTTTTGAAGCTCGTCTGTCTCGACATCAACTCACCCCAGTCGTCCAGCAGCCTTCTGCAAATATTGCACAACGACAACATAACTTTCACAAGCGTGGTGGCTTTCGTGACAGGGGGCGTGTTAAGCGTAGTGGCCAGAATTCCAGCAACAAAAACCATAATCAACCCTCTGTTGTATGCCAGATTTGTAATAAAATCAGACACTATGCTAAGAAATGTTATTTTCAATTTGATGTGTCTTACCAGAATACATCTCAAATTCCAGCAAAACAAGGGCTGGTAGCAATGCATCACGGTGTCAACAATTGGAAAACTGCATGGAATGCAGGTACAGGGGCCACACAACATTTTACGAATGATGCTAATAATCCGTCTCTTCAGAAATCAGACTATACTGGTGCAGATAATGTGCAAGTTGGAAATGGACAAGGTTTGCAAATCTTAAAAACTAGGTCTTCCATATTTTCCACTCCCTCGTCTACTTTTGCTCTTAATCAAGTTCTTCTTGTTCCTGAATTGCACCAAAAGTTACTGTCCGTACACCAGTTTTGCGTTGACAATAATGTGTATTTTGAATTTAACTCCTATTATTTTCTTATGAAGCATTACTCGGGGAATGTCCTTCATCGCGGTTTTCTTCATGATGGACTCTATAAATTCATCAATAATTCTAGCTTTCCTCGAGCCCTCTCTAGTGTTCGTTCCTTTGATTGGCATCGCAGGCTTGGCCATGCATCTACTCCAGTCATCAATAAAGTCTTGTCCACTCTCTCTTTTCCCTTAGTGCAAAATAAAACACACCATGTGTGCCCTGAATGTCAAATGGCAAAAAGCCATGATTTGCCCTTTAAAACTTCTACGTTTGTTTTGTTAAACCCTTTGGATTTAATTTTCACTAATGTATGGGGATCTACTTTCATCCATTCCACCACCGGTGCCAAATATTACGTTAACTTTCTTGATGATTATTCTGAATTCCTTTGGTTATTTCCTATTAAACTGAAATCTGATGTTGAATGTCTTTTTAAACTTTCAATCCTATGTTGAAAAACAGTTTGACAGGAAAATAAAAGTCATTCAGTCTGATTGGGGTGGGGGGTATCGACGACTAAACACTTACTTTCACCAAAATGGAATTAATCATCGCTTTGCCTGCCCACACACCCACCAACAAAATGGCTCCATTGAACGCAAACATCGACACATTGTCGAAGATGATTTGAGTCTGTTAGCTCATTCGAATTTACCAATGATATATTAGGAAGATGCATTCCATACTGCTACCTATATCATCAATAGACTTCCAACACCAATTTTACATCACAAGTCCCCTTACGAAATTTTTTATAGCAGGACTCCTGACTATCAGTTTATGTGTGTTTGGTTGTGGTTGTTGGCCAAATTTGCGGTCATATAATAGAAACAAACTCATTTTTTGATCAAAAACCTGCATTTTCATTTGTTACAGTCTTTGCCATCAAGGGTACAAGTGTCTAGATCTCTCTACAGGTAAAATCTATGTCTCTCATCATGTTATATTCGATGAAGCCCTCTTTCCTTACTCCAAAACCATTGTGTCCGTGAGTGATCCAAATTCTACTTCTATATTTGTTTCTCTTCCTCAGCAAATCACAATTCCATTATCCCCATGCCCAGTTGATTTGCAATCTAACCATATTTCTACAAGCACACCACCTGCACCTCGTGTTGATTTTTACAGGTACAGATCAAGCTCCATCACCAGCAGCCTCTGCAGATACAGCAGCAAAGTCTCCGCCCTTTGTTTCTTAAGCAATGGCCCCAGTTCAGCATGATGCTACACGACCAGTTCACACCAACACTCACTCCATGGTCACACGGTCTAAAAATCACATTCATAGTCCAAAAAGATCAGGTGATGATTTCATTCGCTATCCACTACCAAGAGCCCTCACAGCAGCAAATGTTACCACAATAGCAGAACCAACGTCATACAGTCAAGCCTCTAAATCAGTACATTGGCGTGAGGCCATGAATACAGAATTCTCATCACTACTACACAATGGCACTTGGTCCTTGGTCATACCTCCCACTAATGCAAATATTGTTGGTTGTCGTTGGATTTACAAAATCAAACAAAAGGCTAATGGAACAATTGAGTGTTATAAAGCTCGATTAGTGGCTAAGGGATTTCACCAACAAGAAGGTATTGATTTCTATGAAACCTTCAGTCCAGTCGTCAAACATGCCACAATTCGATTAGTCATCTCTATTGCAGTCTCGTATAATTGTCCAATCACACAATTAGATGTGCAAAATGCTTTCTTGCACGGTGATCTACATGAAACTGTGTTTATGACCCAACCATAAGGCTACGTTTATCCCCAATATCCTCATCATGTGTGCAAACTACACAAGTCTCTCTAAAGCTTGCGACAAGCAAAACGCTCTTGGTTCTCTAAACTATCCACCAAGCTCCAGACCTTGGGATTCAGTGAAAGTAAGGTAGATAGCTCCCTCTTTGTACTTCAGAAATTTAATTCAGTAATCTACATTCTTATCTATGTTGATGATATATTAATAACTAGCTCAAGTGCACCTATCATCAACGATACTATACACTCTCTACAAACAACCTTTGCTGTCAAAGATTTAGGCAAGCTAAATTATTTTCTAGGGGTTGAAGCACTTTGGTGTGCAAATGGCTTGTATATAACCTAGCAGAAATATATTGTTGATTTACTTAATAGAAGCAAGATGGAGAACGCCAAACCCTACACTAGTCCAATGGCTTCACACTGTCACCTTACGTCTACAGATGGCACTCTATTTGAAGACATCAGCCTCTACCGTAGTGTGGTAGGCAGCATGCAGTATTTGGCTTTCATCAGACCTGATCTCGCCTTTGTTGTACACAAAGTTAGCAAGTTTATGCATAATCCCCTGGACAGTCATTGGCTTGCTGTCAAGCATATACTCCGCTACCTCAAGCACTCCATTTCCACAGGTTTATTCATCAACAGAAATACTGATTTCACCTTGCAGGCATTCACCGATTCTGATTGGGCTGCAGATAGAGATTATCACAGATCAGTTAATGCTTATTGTATTTACATGGGTTCCAACTTAATTTCTTGGAGCTGCAAACAACAAGCCACAGTAGTACCGAAGCTGAGTACAAAGCTATTGCAAATGCTGCTGCCGAACTCACTTGGTTCAAATCCATACTTCAAGAACTTGGTTTGCCCCCACAGCATAGCCCAACCTTGTGGTGTGATAATATTGGTGCTACATATCTCACCTCCAATCCTAAATTTTATGTCAGAACCAAACACATCGAAATTGACTTCCATTTCGTTCGCAATCAAGTCTGCAATAAAGAGCTCATTGTTAAATTCATCTCCAGCATGGATCATTTAGCCAATGCACTTACCAAACCTTTACTGCCAAAAAGTTCCGTCAAGTTCAACTCAATCTGAATGTCCGTGACCTACCCTCCAGCTTAAGGGGGTGTGTAGAAGATCAAGTAACGACAACTAAACTCAAGCATGAAGACCAGGAATCTGATCCACTCGTGATTGCTGCAGCAGTAACGTCAAGAAATCATAATCCTCCGTGAATGCAGTAGCAGAGGAATAACTGAAAGATAAATGAGAAAGATATGATCCTGTAAATTAAATATACACAGATGTTGCCAGCTAGAATATATACGTTAGAACCTACTGATGTAATGCTATAAATATGAGCATATGTACAGAACAATCATTAAGGGAAAAACATGTAATTCTTAAACACAATTGTTTTGAACATTTCTATACTCATGATCCCATCTCTCCCATGACTCCTTGTCATGGTTTCACCGTTACAAATGGGGAGGGAATGTATTTTTTTTGGGTTAAAATAGAACAAATTTACTGGGAAAAAAATTAAAGTGTCTTTTGCTGTACACGTCATGTTTTCTCTTTCAGTTGCTAACGATGGAGCTTGCTGTAGGAATTAAAGAAGCAAGGTCATTGCTTTTTTCTTTCTTTGAATTTAGTTTTCGTTATCAGCAATCACAAATTAACACACACAACAAAAAAATATTTGTATTTTCATCGTCAATGATGGAACATGTTTTGGGAATCAATTTTGTGGTGAAAAACAAGATTATTTCTCTTATTTGATTTTTTGTTTTACCTCAAATTAACCATAGAAAATAATTCTTTCTGTTTTATATGACCTTTTTTATTTTATTACTACAAAAGGAAAAATCTAACATATAAACTTCGTATGTATCATACATGACTTTGGTACAAAAAGAAGTGTTTAGTTTAAATTATACCTCTTTTAAAAATATTTAATTGGAGATTCGGCTTCACTATGATTTTTTATTTACTTTTTGTAGGATTCTTTATTGATTTTAAAATAACTTACCTCGAGTCTTTTTATTCTCTATTTTTTTATTAAATTTATATGTTTTTTTAAAAAATATTTTTGAATTAAATTAATTTATTAAATATAAAAATGTGATGTTCACTTTCTAATATTATATTAGGTTTGCTTTTTAAGTTGTTTCTTTAATTGTGTGTGAGGCTTCTTTGATGTCATTGTGTAGACTTTCGTAGTGGTGTTAAAATCATCTCGTTGAGCTTTTTCTAGTGATGAGGTAGTGTCCACGATGGAGTACGGTGAACCTTCAACGTGATTTTCTTTCTTTCTTGGAAGTATGATATTTGAAGCTCTTTTATATAGTTAATTTTGTCATATTGTTATTGTTCATTTTATTTACTATCAATGTCTTTTTTTAATCATATTATTAAATTAACTGAGTTGAATGAACCTAATCAAATTAATGACCTGGTTTTTTTTCTTTACTTCTTTAAAAACATTCATTTCACTTGAACATTCCTCCTTTTTTAAGTTAGGAAAACTTTGACTTTGCTTGCGACATAACACGAATTACCTATCTAATTAACAAAAGAGCTAAAAGAGCTCGGGGTCGGCACTGTACATTGTGACCCATTTGCACTGTGGACTGGACTTTTGTCGTCCGTGCGTCGCGCGAGTTCGTCCACCTTTTTTTTTTTCTGTTATGAACAGTGTAGAGGCGAAATTAGCCGTGGTAATAGGACAAAAAAGCTGATGGCTGAGGGGTAAATACCGGTTAGGCTCAGGGGTGCGGACGTCATTGCACGCGTACGGACCGGTCTGGTCCGGTCCGCCGCAACCCTTTTTTTTTAATATTTTTGAAATGGCTAAAGACTGTTATAGCCCCCGATAAGACAAAATAGCTTATTTACGGTCAGGGACATAATGGTAACTGACCATTATTATTTATATATTTTTCGGAATCTGTCAGGCGCGTGCGTTGCACGCGGCCGACGTTGCCCCCCCTGACGCCCCATTCAAGCGGCGCGTGATGTATGCTAAGGTGGCCGGAAATGGGCTACCGGCGTCTAATCCGGTGCGCCTCCACTTGGTCTTCCTCCCGGTGCGGCGCGTTGTCCCACACGGTGTCCGTGTACGCGGTGGAGGCCGGTTGAAGACGGCGGCAGCGTTTCTCTCTCTCCCCTGCACGTAAAAGTGCAGGGGAGGCCCCCGTGTTTGTGCATTATTCAATTCGGTCCCTTAACTTGCAATTTGCTGCCCTGCACCTTGCATTTCTGTTACAGTAGTTTTAATTTGCTTCGATTTCGTCCTTCCGGTTGCAATTAATTAAATGGCCACCTTTCACTTCGGTCCTCAAACGTTGTATTTCCGGATTGGGTCCAAATTGGTCAATAAATTCGGTACACAGGTTTGAATTTTTGCAATTTTGTCCTTGGATTAAAATTGATAATAAATGTGATTTTCATTTCAGCCCTTCAACTTTTGATTTATTATTTAAATCCCTGTTTAAATGTTTAATGCTTATCAAATAATTGCTACATTTTTCCTAATAATTTTATTTTCCATCGATTTTGTTTTTCTTTGATTTATTTTTGCCACTTTCATGCATAATAATAATAATAATAATAATAATAATAATAATAATAATAATAATAATAATTTTTTCTTGCTTACTCTTTTGTTTATGAGTGTTTTTTCTTCCGTTAAAATTTCGTAATTTTAATGATTTTTGCAATAATAGCAATAGTCATTTTATATCTAATATTACTTGGGATAAAAGACAACTCAAGAAAAAAAAATAGACAAATTTACCTAGGTTACCTACAATTAAGAAACGATACAAGTCACCTTTGTCTCGATTACACTGTTCCTTTTAAACGGCAAACAAGTCATTATTATATTTTTTATAATTTATTGTATATTATCGCCTAAAAATATATAAAAAGAAAACAAAAATTGACCTCAGATTTTTTGCAAGAAAAAAATTAATATAAGCATGCTTAAATACATTTAATATAATAATATAAAGAATAAATCTTATAAAATAAAATAAAAATTGGTTTCGAATTTTAATTTTGTGCTCTTTTCTTCAAGTATATTTCTGGGAAAAAAAATTGATTTTTATTATTTAAGATCTAATATTACCCGGGAAAAAATACAACTCAAAAAAACAAAAGGTAAACAAATTTGCCTAGATTATATACAATTAAAAAATATATGAGGCACTTTCTGTTTCGACTACACTGTTCTTTTTAGACAGCAAATAAATAGTTATAACACGCAAAAAATATATATTCCTTTCTTGAAAAATATTGAAATGTTTTTATTTATAATGTGTCAAATCTAATATTACTGGGGAAAAAAGGCAACTCATATTGTTTTTTTGAACAAATTTACCTAGGTTGCCTATAATTAAAAAATATAAAAATCACTTCCCATTTCGATCACACTATATAATATGTGAGACTAAGTATATGTGTTTAATATTTATTTAATATTATCGTCTAAAAATATATAAGAAGAGAAAAAAAATGACCTACGATTTCTTGAAAAAAAAATAATATCAACAGTCTTAAAGATATTTAATGTAATAATATGATGAAGAAATCTTATAAAAAAAATTTGGCTTTGAATTTAAATTTATATTTTAGACCCTTTGTTTGTTTCTTTTAAGAAACGGTGACTTTTTTTTCACATGTATTTTTGATTTTTCACTGTCCAACTCAGTTGTTCTTTTTTAACCGGGTTTCTTTTGTTGTTTTGTTTTTTTAACCAGAGTATCCGTGACAACAAATTTCTTATAAATCATTTCACCTTCTTAGCAAATTTTCGAACAAATTTTATCAAAAAATTTTTAGCAATCACAATATTCAATCACATTTTGATTTAAAAAAACTATTTTGAGCATATTTTATCAATTACAATTATACTAAGTAAATATTAAAATAACAAAATACAACATTTATAAAATCAATTAATTTTCCACATAGATAAAAATGCCCAACGAAACGGGCTAATCAGCTCGTTAATACTAAAGGAGCATATATGTAATATGTTTTCAAGTTTTGTAACCTAGCGTTATTCATTTGTGGTAAATTTGTTTTATCATAGAAATATTGATTCTCTCCAAAATCTAACTAATAAAAATATATCATTAATTGTTTTTTTTTTAAATAAATTATTTTTGATATAATTGTTTTTTAAAAAACAACATATTTCCAAGTAAAAAAAATCCCCACTCAAATAACCTCCTCCTATCATTGCAAATATTTCTTAACTGTGCTACCATACGACGATGCCTTCGTAAAGTAACACGTTTCAATCGACAGTAGACTGCAACAACCCTCCTTCTGTCCTCTTCTTTTCTCTTTCTCTTTCTTGTCAGACGCGGGCCATACTTAGCTTTTGGTATGTAATATAGGCCCGTGTTGTGAATTTGTTAGCATTGTACCAGTCATGATGATCTTTGTTTTTCTCTCGTGTTGCAAGAAAAACATCTCCAAGCTATTTAGATCGTAAAGTAACACGTTTCAATCGACAGTAGACTGCAACAACCCTCCTTCTGTCCTCTTCTTTTCTCTTTCTTGTCAGACGTGGGCCATACTTAGCTTTTGGTATGTAATATAAGCCCGTGTTGTGAATTTGTTAGCATTGTACCAGTCATGATGATCTTTGTTTTTCTCTCGTGTTGCAAGAAAAGCATCTCCAAGCTATTTAGAATAGCTATATTATTCTGAAAGTACAGTTTTTTATACGTAATTCAGTAGAAAAATTGTCATTTTAACAAAGTTTCTATATTTTAAAATTTAAGAAAATACTTAAATGGTGAAATAACTTTTTAAATAATTTACTTTCATCTTTTGACTCTAGACAAGGTTGTTAAAATTGTTTTTTTTGACATAACACAAAAAAATATAATATAAAATCAGATCATAAAATTATAAATATATTTTTTAACTATATATTGACAATTTCGGTCAATAAATTAAATTATATTAAAATATGATAAAGAGAGATAACAATATTATAATCAATTAATAATCTAAATAAAAAATAGATAATATAAATCAAGAAATCAATGACATGAAAAAAAACTCAAAATCAAAATTCTCAATATGGGCAAAAGACTAAATGATAGTAAGTACACAAGAACTTCGTGACCATTTGGTTGTTCTCATCATAACAAATCATAATGAACCTCTTTTAGGTTGCAAGCTAATGAGTTTAAATTAGTGATTAACTAACATAAATCTAATAATTAAAATAAAGCAGTAAACAATGATTAATACGCAAGAAAAAATTTAAATTAGAAATATTTTTTTAACATTAAATAAATAAATAAAATATAATAATAAAAACAAAGTCTTCAGTCTAAAATTTTTCCATGTAGTCTAAATCTTTAATTTTCACAAATTTTCGGTCATGATTTCAAACATATAGTTCTTTCCTATATGAATAAATTACTGAGTTTTTCATATATATTTGAAAATATTGAGATGTCTAGTTTCCCTTCTATCTAAAATCGCAACAAAATTTTATTTGTAACTCCAGATATGTCCAAAACAATATATGAATGTCTAGTTTGATAGATTTGAAGATTCATCTAGTAACTTTGACTTTCTAAAATAATATTTTTGAACTTTGTTTAATCTAGTAATTTAGCAAAATATATTTTCATGTATCTAACATTTTCCTATAGAAATTCAACTAGATCCAATATATAGTTTGAAAGATATGTTTGATCTCATAAAATTATTAACAAATATTATAAAGTCAAATTCAAAACTAACTTGGTTGTTCATATCACAAATTTTGTAAACTTGTAAAATCGAACTAATTTTACTGATTTTGCACGAGTCAAGTTTGATTTTACTAGTTTTTCAAGTTTAGTGTGATTGTTGACTAGTAAAATCGTAAGATTTTAATAGTTTTCACAAAATAGTTTAATAATGATTATTCATCAACCTGAGCAAGTTGATATATATACACCAACTGCAGTCTGTTTGGAAATGTCTCATCTCTTTTCTCAGCCTTATAAATGAGGTGTTTTGAATACTTCTTCGAGGACTATATATATATATATATATATATATATATATATATATATATATATATTAGATTTGGTATAATGGCATTCAGAGATCACACATTATGTTCCAGTGGCAACCATGACTGCAGTTGGTGTTGCTAGACCTAGAGCACACAGACAAGCAACTGCTAATACTGAAATACCAAATTGTAGTGCAAGCTCAAACCCATCCATTGCTTTGGGTATCCAATGTTTTGGGTAAAGACCTGCTTCTCCAGGTATAAACCATCCAAGCCATATAATAAATGATGCAATAACAACCTGAAATGGCATTTCCAAGTCACATGAAAATTGGAATGTTCTGCATTCCAAGTCATCCCATGTAATTTCAAAAAGGAAAGGAAAAAAAAAGAGTATCGAAACATGTGCAAGAGTGAAAAGATCAGAAATTGCATAGCCCTCACAATTATTACATTTACAAATGGATGCCTTATATGATGAAAGTACAAGCCCTCGGAAAGAAAAGATTAAGAACGTTTAACCGATAAAAATTGTCATATGAAATATTTTTTCAATCATAAGAAAATAAAGGCAAAAGAAAATGGGTGTCCTCTCCCTTTCAAACACTTGCTGTGTCGAGCAAGAAAATAAAGTCAACCAGATGCACTCACCCAGTTCGGATACAGAGCAAGAGAATCATTTAACTAGTTGTTATAAACGGGTTGATTACCCCAGTGTTAACTTCACTTGAAAAAAATTAATTGAATGATATCTAAAATGAATGCATGAAATGCATGAAATGAATCAATATAGCCGTTAATTATAATGACCTTAGAGGATGATATAAACAAATAGATAAAAAAAAACCCAGCAATAAAGAAGAATTATGATCTATACAAGTTAATTTTATACTAGAAGTCGAAGGACAACCTTAGTGTTTAGGGTGGGCTACTCTATAATTCTTCAAGGTTACACCCAAGAAGAAGAAAAAAATATGGTTAAAGGAAATAAATATAAAAAAAGTAGCATTCAAGTTTGTTTCAAACTTCAACACAAACCAAAATTTCAAGGAAAAAAACTTATTAAAGAGAGGACATTGTAAACCCTTGTATAAACATCGGACTAAAAATAACAAGATCTCAACTGGTAAGAGAAACTGAAGATGAAAAAAAATACATAAATGATAGAAATAATAATGGATATAATTTGAATGGAAGAGTTGACCTCTATAAAAATTAAAGGTATTTTCAAAGTTAAAATGAGGACTAAAAAATAATTAAAATCTCATAATGTTGGAAAAATGATAATGTGTTTTGATGGATAGAAGAATTAAGGAGCATTAAAGATAGATGTGTTTTAAGAATGAAAAAGTAATTCTAGGGATTATAATGGAAATAGAGAACAAATTCTAAGAAAAAGATTTATAAAAAAATGTTGGTGTAAATCCAGATTAAAAATCAGTAATATGACCACTAAACAGTAACAAGTCCGAAATAAAATGATTAGTATAAAGGAAAATTAAATATATTTGGTATAACAAAAAAAGGTCTCATGGATTAAGTAAAATAATTCATATAATTTATGCAATGATTGAATAAAAACATTTAGATATTTGATATAAAAAAAACCCATAAATTGACCAGTGTCACATATAACTCTCAATCCCACTGTTGATTGTGTTGAAATTTTATGTTGAGACTCTTGGCTTATGGTTCTACCTTGGGCTAATATTTTATTATGATTGAATTTTAAGAAACGTTCATGAAAGTGTTAATGGTTAAAAGAATACAAAAAAATATCACAAAATTGATTCAGTAATGGTAATTTTGTAAATAAACTAAAATTCCCAACTCTTTTTTCCTATAAATAGTCGGTTATGGAGATAACAGAAGAAAGTGAGAAAGAGCTTGAAAGGATGTCAAATGAGAGAGAAATCCATAAAAATAAATGGTTTTAATTGATTAAACTCTGAGATTCTTAAAGAAGCAAAAGAATTTAAGAAAATGGATTTAATTGTATGAAATCTCAATAAAGATCATGAATTGGTAGGGAGTTTGGCATATGCTAAAAAAATGTATATAGACTTAGTAGTATTGTTATGTTGTTTATATTTAAATCATGTTTGTATGTTTAAAGAATGGTCTTGGAACTAATTTCTTAAAAATTATGAAAAGAACTTGTATTATTCTTGGAATAAAAAATGAAGCAAAGATCTAAACTGAAATGACCATTTAGCAAAGTTTAAGGATTATGTGTTGTTGGTATATTTCAAGAATGGTCGTGGAGTTATTTTTTTAAAAAAAAATTATGAAAGAAACTTATGTTCATATAGAAAGGAATGAAATGGTTGCTTTAGATAGTCATGGTATTTATGTTATTTTGAAAAGTCTTGTTATGTTGCATTAATAATAACTCTTGGGTTGTGTTGTAATGCAAGAAGATAACTTTGAATGATGTTGTGATGCATGAAAGCACTTAGTTTGCTTATTAAATTTATCTCTCATGTAGATGAAATTCGGACGGTTTTACTAGCCAACTTCATAGAGAGAAGTGGGGTTGTTTGTATTTTATCTACAAAAATGCCACTACTTAGTTTATTTTTCATTTTTTGTACTTTTATCCAACCATCAATACTCTGTCAAGATTTATACCAACACTGATTGACTTGAAATTTAACCCAAGATAGAACAATAAATCTAGAGACAAGTCATAAAATTTCATATTGATCCAATGATCAAATTGAAAGATATTCTTAATATTATAATACTTTTCAGTAAGAGATTTTATGTCAAAAAACCAAATCATTCATGATCATCATAAGTGTTTTATTAGAGTTTTCACCATTTTCAAATCAAATAACATGATTTGTGTGTGTTGTTTATGCTAATGATCAATGTTTATCATGCATAAGCTAACACATTAATTTATCTGAAATTATCTTTTATATATTTTTTTAAATATTTGAACTCTAAATTTATAAAAATTCATTCAATATAATAATTATTTTACTCGATTAGGAAGTTTACACAATTTATCACTAAATAATATTCCACATGCCAATTTTTTCACTTTATTTCATCCAAAATTTAAGTTAAGTTACTAAAAGTTTGTATCCCTATCTATAACAATTTTCCTTTATAATTATCATCTCTCAATCAAATTCTATAATTTTTAGCATTGATTTATCAGTTTTGGGTAAGGGGTTTATAATAGAACTCTTGCAATGTTAATATTATAAAATTAATAAATTACCACAATTTCTTCTTTTTTAAAAAAAATTAGGTGCTAAAAAACTTACTCTTGCTGCCACCTCTTTTTTTCCTTTTTTTTTTCTAGCCACTAGAACCACTTTACATCCACCTTCTTCCTCGTATCCTCCTTCACAAATATCAATGGAGCACAACACAGCCACCTCACATCCCTCTACCAGAACACACGCAACTACACCATCTATCTCACATCATTCTCTACCAATAGCAGCTGAACCTTTGTTGTCATCGTCGCTAGGAAATACAGATTTTGTTCAACATCTATTGCGGAAATAGTGGAGCTTCTAGATTTTGTCATTAAAAAGAAAAAAAAGTATTCCCTTCATAGATCCATTTATTTATTAAAAAAACACATCTTGACCACCAATTCATATCAAAACACTACACATTTACAAATTTCAATGAGGCAAGTTTGATAGTGGTAGATTTTTTTCTCTAAACATACTTAAAAAATAGATTAAATCAGTTTAATTATTTTCAAGAGTTTACTACGAACACATGCCTAAACATTAGAGACGAGTGATTTTTTGAAAATTCTGAGACACAGGGGTGTGCGCCGGTGGAGGACTTGCTTCAATTTTGGCTGCCTATAAAGTTCACTGTAGTTTTGCGATGACTATAGTTGCCATCATTTTCCATTGCCCAGTCTATCTGTACGTATTATCCTGCACCGCTAACATCGCTGTCAGCCTGTCTCCACTTGGTGACCGTAATTAATGGTTATCTTCTTCATTCAATCACTCGTGTTTTATCATACAGACTTGCGATGCGACGACAATTGTTTTCTAAATGCCAAAAAAATATGTGGACTGGATTGTCGTCTAGGCATTAAAAAAATATGTGGACTGGATTGTCGTCTAGGCATTTAAAGGCAGGATAATGAATATCCTGTACAAATATAATCCAAAATATCTACTCAGCCTTTGAAGTGGGTGTTTGTTTTTGTGATGCAAACCATGATTTGCAAAAAAGCTGAGTGATTTAGCATTTGATTAGCTTTAATAAGCAGAAATTTGACATTGGCCACACAATTATATAAGGGAAATGCCGGTACAAGAGAAGCAGTTAAGAGTTGCTTTTCAATTTTTACATATCAAACAAGGTTCTGCCAAACATCAAGCACCGAGGGATCATCAATGGAATTTGGCTCCTTTATCTGGTCCGCAGAAACTAAACCTGCGTAGATTTAATCTGCAATGAAAGATAATGTATCTGAAGGCCTTGTTTTGTAGTGGGTCGAGACGGATTTGCGGACTCCATCAACACATGAGCAAGTAATGGGGATTCTGAGGAAGAGTTGTGAAGGGAGGATATGGTTCTCGACATCTGGGTAAAAGATGTCGATGGCGTTGGCTGTGAGGAGAGCTTTTAGGTCAATTTGGGGTTTAGAGGTGAAAGGGAGTCACGAATCACAAAAGGAAGAAGTTTTTAGCTTTGGATTGGTAATGAGAATGTGATTTGGTTTGAGGTGTTTGCATTGCTCTGCTTATGCTGCTGCTATCCCAGTAGGAATGTATGTACATTGAGAGTTGAAGTTAGGATTTGATGCAAGAGACCGGATTTTGGCTCCGTACTTTGAGAATTAAAAAAACAAAGAAAAATTGGAGTCTTGATTAATTTACATACAAAAAATTGGATATTGAATAATCGCTAAAATCAAGAATACAAAATTGTGATTAATAATTGAATTAAAAAAAAACAAAGAAAATTTGGTGTCTTGAATAAAAAGAAGTGTTCAATTTACTTGAATTGTTAATTACATTATACTATTATGATTATTAAATCTACAATATTTTGTTTCAGATGATATTTTACTATATGTTGTTCCGGGATCACAGAGGCCTTCACGTATAGATTTATAGTTCGTGATGAAATTACAAGTAGTTTGATGAGAGAATAATTACTGTCTAATTTACTTGAATTATTAATTATATTTTATTATTATAATTATTAAATATTTAAAAAACAATATATATATACTTTAAAGTAATTTCACAAGTTGAAAGCAATATGAAAAGCTTGGTAACCAAACACTTGAAACTGCTTTTCATTAACCTCAAACTCAACCACAGTTGTAACCAAACACTTTAAAAATTATTTTGAATCGCAGCTAAAGTACTTTTTATAAAACTAAGTTTTTTAAAACCTCAACCACAAAAGCAAAAACAATATCAAACACACCTGAATCTTGTCGTCAAAGCTGGGTTTTTGCCAAACTATGAACATCTAAAAGTCTTCCATTTATTATTTTATTGTTTAATCTGATTGGAAGACCTCGAGCAAGCATGTTTGATTAAAATTTCTTCTGAAAACGATTAAAAATATTTTTTAACTATTTTTTATATTTTAATGTTAAAAATAATTTTTTTTAAAAAAAATACTTATCACGTTTAAAAAAATAACCGCTATCATGATATCAAATAAACTCTAACTGTTTTCCATCTTATATATATATATAAACAAACACAAAATAAATAAAAAATGGTGCTCTTATATGAAGTTTTTTTTGTGTCACGGTATCTAGTTACTTGTTTGTGTTTAATTTATGGTATTAGTCGCTTGGTTTGTTAAGTGACTGTTTGGAAGTGTGATTGTGGTTACTTTAAAAAATATTTTTCTTTCAGAAATGCATCAAAATAATTTTTTTTGATATCAGCACATGAAAATAATCTAAAAACACCAAAAAAATTAATTTAAAGTAAAAAATAATTTTTTTATTTTTTTATAAAAACACTTTTGAAACACAGTGTCAAACACTCCCTAAAGAGAAAACCTAATAAGGGAAAAAATCAATAATATGTACACAATAATAATAACCCATTCAATATAAAGTTATATTTAACTTCAAATTTATTTATTATTATTATTATTATTATTATTATTATTATTATTATTATTATTATTATTATTATTATATCATTTTAATGTACTGATATTAAAAATAAATCTTAGTTAAAAAATAATAATAAAATATTTTTTTAATATATTTACAAATAAAAAATATTTTTTTATATATTACTAAACAAATACAAAGTAAAAAAATGGTACCCTTAAATGAAGTTTTTTTTTGTGTCACGGTATCTAGTTACTTGTTTGTGTTTAATTTATGGTTTTAGTCGCTTGGTTCGGTAAAAAGGAAACCTGATAAGGGAAAAAAAATCAATAATATATTATACATGTGGGAATTGTTTTACTCATGAGAGATAATTAAATATAAGTTTCAAAGAAAATATGTGAATCTTGTGATAAATGATTCATTATTAGTTTTTTTTATATTTTTTACAATTATTTCATTTAAACTTTTAATGTCATGTTAAATTTGATAATTAAATTTATAATATATTTAAAAGATTTAAGTTTTGCTATAGGTGATTCACGAGGTAAATTGTCTGCGCACTGAGCTGAACTTTTTTCTATGTAGAAAATTGATTGTTTTTTGACGTGTTGTAATTGGTTACCTTAATATTTTATTAGTAAAATTATAATAGATAAAATCTGATAGAAATGATTTTTTTTTCCGTCTAAAAGGAACATTGTAATCGAAACGTCAGGGAAGTGATTCGTATATTTTTTAATTGTAGATAACTTGGGCAAATTTATCTACCCATTTTATTTATGTGCTGCCTCGTTTTTTTTTTTTTTACGTAATATTAGATCTGAAATATTATATATAAATATGTTGTAAAAGTATTTTTCTTTAACTAAAACAACCTAAAATCTAAGGATTGTAAATATTGTTTATGAATAATATTTCAGATCTGAAATATTGTAAATATTGTTTCATAATTATTATTTTAAACGCATTTTTCATAATAAAATGAATATATAAAAACCTAATATACAATAATAATTTTTATTATTATTGTAAATTTTTTTGCTATAGTAAGAACCGAAAGTTTTGTAGGGTGATTATTTTGCTAAGATATATAGCATTATAAAAAAAATCTAAGACCGTGAACATTTTTTTGCATTTTAAAAATTTTGTTTATGGCTACGGCGAAGTAGATGGCAATTGGCTTGTATATTTTTTTTATTGTAGATAATTTGCCTCAATTTTTCCACCTGTTTCGTCTACGTGTGACTTCATATATTTTTTATTTATGTGATATTAGATATGAAATATCATACATAAAAAAGTCACAAAAGTCAACCACTAAGAAAAATAACATCAACTGATGAATTATTTCGATTATTATTGCTATTGTTATTATCATGATTGTTAAATTATCACAATTATTGTAGTTATCATTATAAATAATATTATAATTATTATTGTTCATACTATCGATGACACTATAATTATTGTTAAAAAAAATATTTTTTTTTGTTTTATAAGATTTATTCCTCATATTACTATATTAAAAATATTTCAGAACACTGATATTATTGTTTTTTTTTCAAAAAAATCTATATATATATATATATTAAGGCGCTAATATTAAATAAATATAAAAATATATGATTAGTCTCACATATTATAAGAAATGTTTTTTACAAATAATCATTATCATTATTTTGAATGCCTTATCTATAATAATTAGAAATTTCAACACCTAACAATATTAACAAAAAAGCAATTTAAAAAAAAAAATGACGAAACAAAAATAAATATTATTAGATTTTCAAAAATTATTTGACTTGTAGAATAAATTAAAATTAAATAATAATAATAATAATAATAATAATAATAATAATAATAATAATAATAATAATAATAATAATAATAATAATAATAATAATAAATACCAATTTTTAAATGATCACCAACACAAATTAAAATTTAAACATCACATAAAAAATAACCTTAATAACAATGAAAATAATAAAAATTAGAAACAAAAACTAAGAGCATGTACATATAAACATAGATAAAAATAGGAATCATTTAAGAAATATATATAAAAAAATAATGGACTTAAAATAAAATGCAAGATTAAAAGTATAAGGGCCGAAATGGAAAACATATATATAATAAATTTCATTTAAAGGACAAAATTGAAATAAATCAAAACTTTGATACCGAAAAAATTAAAGAATTTAACACAGCCGAAATTAAAAGAGTAGGGACCGAAATGAAACTAAAATATATAATCAATTTGAATTGAAGGATACAATTGAAACAAATCAAAACTCTGATACCGAAAATATTAAGGATTTAAAACCAATCGGGAAAATTAAAAGACTGAGAACTGAAATGAAACTTCAATATATAATCAATTGCAATTGAAGGACCAAATTGAAACAAATCAAAACTTATATAACAGAAATAAGACCATAAAAAAATCGAAAGATCAGGGACTACAATGAAAAGTCAATAAACAGCGTGGGCTGACAGGTACTTTCGCACGCAGGAGAGAGAAAAGGGGGAAAAAAACTTCAACCGACCACCGACACGTCTCTGGCCATCTTAGACCCCCATGCGCCGCTCCATGAGAAAGAGAACATGGCAGAAAATAATTCTAGATGCCGGTAGGGTATTTTTGCACGCCGGAAACCGTTGCACGCACTGTCCAAAACTCGCATGTGCGCGGAAATGGACGGCATGTCCGGCGACGCGCTAACAATACCATGTCAGAATATATAATAAAAAAGTGGTAAATTACCGGCACACCCGTGCAGCCAACTTTGGATTTTTTCTTATATGGGGGTATATACGTGTTGAGCAATTTTTTTTAAAAAAAGTGCAGTTACCGTTCTGACCCCGAGGTTTACTGTGCACTTTTATCTTATTAGAGGTATTTTTGTATTTAGCTATTGAAAAAAAATGTGCACTAACTTTATGCCCCCGGTGACAACTGTGCATTTTTGTCTTATATATGGGTAATTGAGTATTATGGTTATTTTACTGTGTACTGAAAGACAAAAAAGCGAAAATACCCTCGGACCCAATGCTAGAAAACATGGTAAATAGAGGGGTAAAATAATAATTTTACTATTATAATCTACAATGTCTATAAATTTAGATGAACAGTGCAAAACACTGTTCATTATTGTTTGAACCCGCGATCTATTCATATTTTATATTGCTTACTTTTGTATTATTGTATTTGTCGTGTCATAATTGATCAAGTAATTAAAGTTCATGAAACCTACCCTTTCTCTCAAAGAAAGAAAAAAAAGATGAGGAAGTTCCTGTCGGATAACAGCACGTCATGGTCAAGGCGGCTCCATACAGGAGGTAAAAGAAAACTCTCCGGCTCGTCACTGGACCAACGAGCTAGACGGTGTTCGTGATTATAGTTATTTTTTAAAATATATTTTATTTAAAAATATATTAAAATAATAATTTTTATTTTTTAAAAATTATTTTTGATATTAACATGTTAAAATATCTAAAAATACTAAAAAAATCATTTAACACAAAAAAAACAAAACAATTTTTTTGAAAAGTATATTTGGAGTGATTCCAAAAAAAAATAAAGAGTCTACTGCGGCACCATTTGATTTCAGATTGGTGCGGTGGTTGAATTCAAACTGAAATTTGATTCGAGTGTTAGATGAATTGATTAGTCATCGCCCAATGGATGATGATTTTCATTGATTACCTCCACTTCGGTTTTAACACACCACATTAATTTGCATTTTATTTCAAACCAACAACCACTTTTATGGTGACTTTATCAAACAGGGCCAGTGGCCACGAACCTACCACAGGTAGAGTTTAATTATTTATTATTTGAATGCGTGCGAATTCCATCCTCATTAATGCCAAAAAATGAGAGTATGTTTTAATATTATATATATAATTTAATTTAAATTCAACATTTTTCTTTCTTGAGGCTATCATTACAGTTACAGCGCATGTTTGCTTTCCCGTGAGAAACATTTTAGAAAAAAAACATTATTTTTTTATTTTAAATTAGTTTCTTATGTATTTTTTATATCAAAAATAAATTTTAAAAAAAAATTAATATGTTTTAAAACAAAATACACTTTAAAAACCAAATATTACCACAACGCTAAATAAGCTTATAGTCATAATTAACTTTTAATAAAAACATGCATAATCACCAAATATGATTTGTTAAGTAAAAAACTAAGAAGTGTGGGCTTTTCATTGCGTATGATCTCATTGAACATCCTCTCACACATTAATATGAATGGATTGTGCAAATTATTATTTTTTTCTGTTAATTTAATCTTTGAACATTTTTTCCACTGATTTAGTTCTAATTGAAAACTAATTGATTTTGATTTTTTATGAAATGATGGGATTGAAAGAAGAGCAACCTAGATAAATAAATAAAAAAAAAAAAAAAAAACCATCAAACATGACGGGTATGCCATAAATTTTTATTCATCGAATTTAAAAAAATAACATATTATGTAATTTTGGTATCTTAAATTTTTTTTTCTTAAAAATAATTTATACAAAAATTTATTTTTATTATTTTGTAGTTTCTGATTGGGGGGGGGGCATTAATTTAGACCACGAATCGGACAATAATTGTGTGAAATTGTTTTCTTCGATGAAAGGAGTTCATATTATATTTTTTTTAACTTTAAAGTTTATGAAAAAAACATATATGAGCTTGAGTTGATTTTTGGTTTTACATTGATTTTGATTTTTAGGATGATTTTTTAGGTCATGGTTAAGTTTATCTTGGTTTTTTTTTATAGGTGTTTTGGTTTAATAATGGATTTAAAAGCAGGTTTTGGGTAAAATAATAATCTAAAACCCTATTTTTCAGCTGTCATAGTGGCTAAAATCTGAGCAAGATTAGATGACGTATCGTTTGTCTCAGCAGACAAGATATCGTAAAAAATAATTTTTATAGATAAACTATATTCTTGAAAATTAAAAAATATTTCTTCTTAGATAATATTTCTAATATGTGTAGTATTGCATAATATTGTTTTTATTTTATTCAACTAATTTAATGTGTTTCTCATTTTTATTATAGTTTGATTGAATGAGAAAAATATTGTAATAAATAAAATTTATTAAATATAATCGGGTAAATATCCCATTTTGTGAGAAGAAATATATTGATCTACACATGTCTCTTGATTTTTCCAAGTTTTATTTTTAGATATTCTTAATGATTATTTATTATTAGAATACAAAGTTCTCAAATTATTTTATTACATGTATGCATAAACTTTTTAATTTGCTTTTAAATATTCTAAACTATAAAATATATTAAAAACAATCTACATAAACAATATTACCAAAAAAAACTAAAACACGTGGGTTTTTTTGTTGTTCACCCACTGTGCACAAAATTTATATTTTTTTCAATTTATTCAAACATCTTTCATTTCCAGCAATTTCAATCTAATTAAAGATCAATTGATTTTGATTTCTTAAGAAATTGTGAGATTGAAAGAATAAAGACTAAAATGAAAACAAAGTCAAACATGGGTGGCATGCCATGCGTTGAAAACAAAATATATTTTGCTCCTCAAACTTTAGAATCACCCACATTATACAATTTTCGTGTCTCTATATTTTTCAAATTCACTTTTGGTACAAAAATTTATTTTTGTTATTTTTTAGTCCTTGGTAGAAAGAGGACAAAGAGAGCTCGCTCAATTCCAACGACATAGAGAGAAACACATTATTGGCACCGATTTAAGCCACTAAAATAAATAAAAATTGTGTCAAATTGTTTCATTTAATGAGAAAAGTTACTTTATGTGTTTTGTTTTACCTTTAGGGTTTGTAAAAAAATAGATCTGAGCTCGGGTTGATTTTTTGTTCTGAGTTGAATTTGTTTTTTGGAGAGATTTTTTTTATGTCATTGATAGGTTCATCATGATTTATAAAGTATTTTTTGGTGTTTTGGGTTAAAAAATGGATTGAAAAATGGTTTTTTAGGGTAAAAACTCTTAAGCCCTAATTTTTCAGTCATTTCATTGTTTTCATGTAAAAAGGTTATATTTAGATCAATACCCTTTTTTTATGTTTTGGGTAGATAAACTATATTTTTGACAAATAAAGAAGTTTTACTTTCACATAATGTTTCTAATATGTGTAGCTATGCATCTTATTTTTATATTCTTTTTAGATGTATTTTTTTTCATTTGACTAAGTAAAAATAATAATAAATAAGGCGTAGCAAAATACATATAATATAAGCGACGTGACTCTTTTATTGTAAATTCTCCTAATGTTCACCCTCTAACAATTAATTGTGAATTATAATAGTGCTTTTTGAAAAAAAAATTATTTTGATCCTCAAGCTTTTTCTTTGCATAATCAAACCTTTTTCAGCACTCAATTTATATTTTCTTCAAAGGGATGGTTGAATTGAAAAATAGAGGACTAGAGTGAAAAACTCGGGTAACATAGGTAATTTTTTAGAATTTATTTGAAAAATACATTTTATACTTAAAACTAAAAGATGTGAAAAAAAACATTGTTCGGGCTGCACCCATTTGCATTGTGGGTTACATTGGTAATCCATTTTTTTCTCATTTTGACCCCCTTTGTTTGCCTATTTTTTTAATTTGGTCCTTATATTATGTATTTATTGGTATTTAGAGTTGATAATTTATTTTAATTTGCCTTTTATATTGGTTAAAAAATAAATTGCATGATTTTATCCTTCAATCTTCAGTAATTTTGATTTGCTTTTTACATGGTTTTTTTTAATAATTGATAATCTATTTTTGTTACCATATAGTTGAATAAACAATAATTTTGAAAAAAACAATAAGTTATTAACCTCACTAGAGTCCATTGCCCAATTTATAGGTTTGAAGATTTTACCTGGGTTACCTGATTCATGGATTTGATGAGTTTACTCATCAAACCTGATATGTTTTTTTTTTTAAAGTTATGCTATATTTTTAATCGGCCATCTAAGTTGTCTTTAGACCCATTAAATTAATTGGTTCGCTTTGAGTAACTCTCACATGATTTAATTTAAAACTTAAGCTAGGTATAAAGTCGGGTTAATAGGTTTCGAGATCTAACAGCTTGATTGGATTTAGTGATATTGCTAAAAAAATCTTTAAACTCTCAACATGTTTTTAAAGTTTTTTTAAAAAAATTAGTCCAGTTCGCAACGGAGCAGTATGAATTGGCTTTATATAAAAAAGTGGAGAACACGTCAATAGTTTTAAGAGATGTTTGAGAGTGCATTTCACAAACATTTTTTTAAAAAAAATATGATTTATTTATTTATTTATTTAATATTTTCAAATAATTTTAATATGACAATATTAAAAATATTTTTTTAAAAATAATATTATTTTAATATATTTTTAAACAACGATATTTTTAAAAAATATTTTTTACATCTTTCACATGAAAAAATCTCCTAACAACTTTCGGTAACACAATCAAGATACGAAATAATTTTTAGTATCACATTGCGGAATTGCAGAATCGATGATATTTTGGAATTGAGAGAAAAAAAACTTAACAAAACACACTTATTCTAGAATTTAAAAAATATAGAATTTGCCTCTGGCTTCACTAATATGCAACCTTGCCAAATTTATTGGTTGCTATTTCTTGAAGATCATCTACTAAGCTGGCATCGCAAGCTGCCCCTTTTATCGAGCTCCACGAGTCGATTAATCGTGCCTAGCTTCAATTCTTTTTAATTTTTGCATATATACTTTTTTTTAATTCTAATATATTTATTTGATAAAAGTTTCTGTTTTAAAATAACACATAAAAAATTAATGATACCTAATTTATATAAAACAATTCGAAAATATTGATATATATAAAAAAAAATCAAACAGTTAATGGATATTTTATACATTGATCAGTTTCTATTATAATAAAATTCTTTTAACAATAAAAGTTATGTTTAAGAATAGTATTTAAAATAATACATAATTAACTATATCTACTTGAACTTCATATATATATATATATATATATATATACTGCCCCCGCGCGTTGTCGCGGGCATTCTTGTGTATATAATTTAACATAATTAAATCCACAACGATAAATTTATATGATATAACTAAATAAGAGTTATAGATTAGGAGATAAAATGTATAAGATTTTAAGTAGAGTTTCTTACGCAAGCATGGATTACATATTTTAGAATGTAGGTATTGCGTCATAAAATATCATAAAAGAGCGCAAACTAACATTAAAAAAAATAGCAAAATATTTTTATAAGAAAAAAAAAATATTAATCACTAAAATCATTATTGTGCAGATAGTAAAATTATAAAAATCATTTAATACAAAGAGCAAATAAAAAAATAAAGGGGAAAAGGAAGCAATATTAATTTAAAATATTATAACAATAGCAACATCGGAGTCTTAACATCTAAAATTATTATTTCTGTTACTATCAAAACAATAAAAATTATCAAATTATACCGAGAGAAAAAAATAAAAAGCATGAACAAAATAGCAAGTAAGAAAAACAATTAAAATATTATTATTATTATTATTATTATTATTATTATTATTATTATTATCATGAAAGAATAAATAAATAAATGAAAGATTAAAAAAATTGTAAAAACTACAAAAAAAGATTAAAAAAAAATACAATAAAAACTAAAAATTATTATTGTTATCACTGTTAACATAATAAAAACTATTAAATTGTTATGAGGGAAAAAAAACCCTAAAAAACATTAACAAAAGAGTAAGCAAGAAAAACAATTAAATTATTATTATTATTATTATTATTATTATTATTATTATTATTATTATTATTATTATTATTTTCATTTATTTGTTTTATTTTTGTCTTAATAATGATAGAGAAAAAATGGAAGAAAAAAAAATCCTAAGAACTTCAACAAAAGATCAAACAAAATTATAAAACAAAAATAAAAACTATCGTTGTTATCACCGCCAAAACAATAAAAAAATATCAAATTATCCCGAGGAAAAAAACCCTCACAAATATTAACAAAAGAGTAAGCAAGAAAAACAATTAAATTATTATTATTATTATTATTATTATTATTATTATTATTATTATTATTATTATTATTATTATTATTATCATTTATTTATTTTATTTCTGTGTTAATAATGAAAGGAAAAAAATGGAAGGAAAAAAAATCCTAAAAACTTCAACAAAAGATCAAACAAAAGAGTAAAACAAAAACAAAAACTATCGGTTCTATCACTGCCAAACACAATAAAAATTATCAAATTATCCCGACGAAGAAAAAAATAAAAAACACTAACAAAATAGTAAGCAAGAAAAACAATTAAATTATTATTATTATTATTATTATTATTGTGTTAATAATAAAAAATAAATAAATAAATGAAAGACTAAAAAAACCATAAAATCTTGAACAAAGTTAATATCATAAAAAGAAATCAAGGGATTAAAAAAAACATTAAAAGTATAAAAAATCAAATTTAAAGGGATTAAAATCCAAAATTAAAAGTATAAGGACCGAAATGAAAATCAAATTTATTATCAATTTCAATCAAAGGACAAAATTGAAAAAATTGAAACTGTTGTACAAAATTTATTGAGTTATTTAAACCCAACCCAGAAATTAAAAGAAGGAGGATCGAAGTGCAAATTGCACATTAAATTAATTTCAATTGAAGGACCCAATCGAACTAAATCAAAACTTATATAACAAAAATAAGGACCATAAACAAAATTAAAAGTACAGGGACCGAAGTGAAAAAAGCAACAAAACCGGGGGACTCTCCTGCACTTTGACGTGCAGGAGAGAGAGAAACGGCTGCAGCGGCTTTAACCGGCCACCGCCGCGTCCTCGACCGTCTGAGGACAGAACGCGCCGCACCGGGAGGAAGAACAGGCGGAGGTGCATCGACTGAGACGCCGGTAGCCCATTTCCGGTGACGCTAGCAGCCTACACGCGCCACTTTAACAGGGCGTGAGGCGGAATACGGTCGGTCGCGTGGACCACACGCGCCGACAGTATTCCGAGAAAAATAATAAAAAAAATAGGTCAATTACCGTTCCACCCTTGTGTCTAAATCACTGATTTTGTCTTATTGGGGGCTATATCCGTATTTATCTATTTTTTTTTAAAAAAAAAGAGTTGCGGCGGACCGGGCGAACCGGATCGATCCGTACGCGTGCAATTACAACCTTAACCCGAGCGCATAACATTGTTTTGTCTTATTATAGGGTTAAAACTGATAATACACTGTTCATGTCAGGGTAAAAAAGAAAAGGCCGAAGAGAACAAAACGAAAAAGCCCCCATCCACTCGGACAAAGAGGCGAGAAAACAAAGGGCAAAATGGAAAGCACACTGCCGCAATTCACGGTGATTTTAGACACAATCCACAGTGAAATGGCCACGCCTTTTAGTTGTTAGGTAATATATATAATAGTTTGATGGCCCGCATTTCGTTGCGGGCAGAGCAAATAATTTTTACAACTGTTCAGATTAAAATTTAATATTTCTACATGTGAAGTTTGATATAAGAAAACATATCAAAATACCCTATCATAACAACAGTAACATCGAAGTGTTAACTTCTAAAATTATTATCACTATTACTGTCAAACCAATAAAAATTATTAAACTATCTCAAGAAAAAAAAAAAGCAAGTAAGAACACAAACTAAAATTATTATTATTATTCTTAATATTAATATTATTATTGCGTTAATAACAAAAAAAAATTAAATCAAAGACTAAAAGAAGTCTAAGAACATTAACAAAAGAGCAAATAAAAAAATAAAATAAATGATAAAACAAAAATAAAAATTATTACCTGAAAAAAAAATTATTTGACTTGAAAATTACAAAAATTGACCGCACTACGTTGCGGGATGAGCAAACAATTTTTATGATTGTTGGGATTAAAAAAATTAATAGGATTTGCTGGTCCAAAATTACAATATAATATCTATATATGCAAAATTTAATATAATAAAACAAATTACCACATCATATTATAAAAATAGCAACATCGAAAGTTTTAATATCTAAAACTTATTATTGCTATTACTGCCAAAACAATTAAAATTATCAAATTAACTTGAGAGAAAAAACACTCAAAAACATTAACAAAAGAGTAAGCAAGAAAAATAATTAAATTTATTAAATTTATTATTATTATTATTATTATTATTATTATTATTATTATTATTATTATTATTATTATTATTGTGTTAATAATGAATAAAGAATACAAATAAATGAAAGACTAAAAAAATCCTACTAACTTTAACAAAAGATCAAAAAAAAAATCAAAATTATCAGGCAAAAAACAATTCATCTAACTTGAAAATAATAATAAAAAAACCATTAAAAAAACTAAAAGAAAGAGCACATAAAAAATATAATAGATGATAAAACAAAAATCAAAATTATTAGCTGAAAATAATCATTTAATTTGAAAATTTAAAAAAAAATATATTCTACGTTGTGGGCTGAACAAACAATTTTTATAGGATTTGCTGGATCAAAATTAAAATATAATATTTATATATGCAAAATTTAATATAATAAAATAGCTCAACACACCCTATTATAACCATAGCAACATCGAAGCCTTAAAATCTAAAATTATCATTGATATTACTATTAAAACAATAAAAATTATCAAATTATCCTGAAAAAAAAAAACACTTAAAGACATTAAGAAAAGAGTAAGCAAGAAAAACAATTAAATTATTATTATTATTATTATTATTATTATTATTATTATTATTATTATAATGAAAGAAACAAAAATAAATGAAAGACTAAAAAAATCCTAGAAACTTTAACAAAAAAAATAAAACAAAAAAATAAAATAAAAATAAAAATTATCATTGCTATTACTGTCAAAACAATAAAAATTATCAAATTATCCGAAGAAAAAAAACTAAAAAACATTAAAAATGAGTAAGCAACAAAAACAATTAAATTATTATTATTATTATTATTATTATTATTATTATTATTATTATTATTATTATTATTATTATTATTATTGTGTTAAGCACACTTATATATACATGGACAAAAGTATGGGATTATTCTAGAAATATATAAAAAAAAAGTATAAGGGCTGAAATGAAAATCAAATATCAAGGAATGAAAATCAAAAATTAAAAGTTTTAAGGGCTGAAATGAAAATCACACTTATTATCAATTTCAATTAAAGGACAAAGTTGCAAAAATTGAAACTTCTATACCGAATATATTAAGCCATTTAAAGTCAATCCGGAAATTAAAAGAAGGAGGACCGTAGTGAAACTTTCACATTTAATTAATTTCAATCAGCGAGGACCCAATCGAACTAAATCAAAACTTATATATAACAAAAATCAGGACCATACAGAAAATTGAACGTTGAGGGACCGAAGTGAAAAAGGCACAAACACGGGGGCCTCTCCTGCACTTTTACGTGGAGGAGGGAGAGAAACGTGGCCAGCGGCTTTAACCGGCCGTTGCCGCGTCCACACATATATTTCGGTGAAACGCGCTGCGGCGGGAGGAAGACCACGCGGAGGCGCATCGAGGGGGATTCCGGTAGCCCATCTCCGGTCACCGTATAACACCGCACGCGCCACCTAAACAGGGGCGTGAGACAGAAAACCGTCGGGCGCGTGCTCCTCACGCTCTGACATTTAGCGAAAGAAATGATAAAAAAATAAGGGTCAATTTACTGGCCTACCCCTGTACCCAAGTCACCATTTTTGTCTTATTAGGGGCTATAATCGTATTTAGCCAATTTTGAAAAATAATAAAAAAAAGAAGAAGGCTGGCGGGCCGGTCCGAAATCCGTAATGACCTCGAAGCCCCTCATTCCGGCGGCGTGTTTTGTCGTTTTCGGGGGGTAAATTCGTTAATATACTGTTCATTCACGGGGAGAAAAAAAAGACGGACGAACTCGCGCGAAGCACGGAGGACAGATATCCATTCCACAGTGCAATGAGTGTGGTGCTACAGTGTTGAATGCACAGTGAAATACCCACGCCTATTATATATTAGATAATATAACACACACACACACACACACACACACACCTATATTCTAAGTGCCCGTGTCATATTGCATTTCAAACATATTTTTTTAATTTTTTTATATATTTTATTTTAAATTATTTTAAATTAATATTTTTAAATTATTTTAATGTACTGATATCAAAAATATTTTTTTTAAAATATTATTTTAATTTTTTTATAAATAAAAATTACTTTAAAATACAATCTCAACAACACATTATCAGCCAACAGCCTTAAATAATATTTTAATATTAGAATAAATATAAACCAAAAAAATCTTATCTAAAAAACTATATTCAGAACATGAAGAACTAGCAAGCTGAACGGTCGTTGGTTTGATATTGTCCGTACTATACAGGATTTGCCTTCCAGGTTACAGCTAGACTGATGCTTTACGTAACATATAGATTTAAGAGACAGGCACGTGTTTGACCGTACTCGTAGCCATCACTATGTGTGATGTGATAGTCGATATATTGAATTGCTAATAATCATGTCTGCGGATCCATAGGAGTTTCTCTTCGATTCCAACTGCTATTCTAGTAGGATTTTTTTTATTATTATTAATCGTGTACTCACTCTTATGATTATTTACTTTTTTTTTGTTAAATCACGACTTTAATTGTTTGGTTGACTGCTTCTTATTTTATTAATTGACCAGGACACTTTAAGCCTTGATTCGGATTGATGTCAGCATAACCTTTTCTATTTGGTAATGAATAATTAAGTGACATGTAAATTTTTATTTTTCTGTAAATAATGACCTCATATTTCTTTATTTTAGACTAAATAAAAAATATTATCATCCTCATTTTAATGCTAGAATTGATTGAGCAAATTGATCATGACATGAATAATAAACACCATCACCCAAAATAGTGATTGAGTTTTTATTACCAGAAAACCAAGAACATTCTGTAAAAGATATATAAAGATTTTTGTTTATGGTATTACTCTATTTTCAACATAAATTAATCATTTGTTGTATGTTATTATTCTAAAAGAATTTTTATGAGCGGTGATTATTTATCAAAATTCTACATTTTTTTTCTTATTTCAAAACTTGTTCTCTTCGTAAGCTATGTTCTCTTCGGAAGCTATAAGTTTAGTACTATCTTTTATCATTAATGTGTTTAGACACCTTATGTTTCTAAACTAGTTCATGGTTAGATGACCTTGTTTTCATCATCTTTCCAGATCATGGAGATACTAGTGATTTTTTCCCCCAAGCTTTTAGAGCTAGTTCATTGGGCTTAATACAATTGATAAACCTTTTATATATAGCATCATCAATGGTTAACTCCAGCCTTTATTGTGGTTTATTAGTCGTAGTCTACTGTATTAATCCTTTAACAAGAAATCATTATAATTTAGAAGCCAACATTTTTGTTATTATATTAGAAAACAAATCTGAGTAATTTTTAATTTCTTTTTAGCATCTAATGCGATCACCTCAAATATTTTCCCCTTCTTAATTTTTCCAACCACTATCAATTACTTGTTGAATTTATTACTCCTTGCCAAAACCTAAATCAACTAATGAACGAGTCATCATAATCTTAATAGAGTAGCCAACCAGGTATGTTTCCATTGTTTATTAGTCGATAATAACCAAATAAGTTGTCATGTGTTTTACTTGATAAATCAATTATTTTTTTAAGTAATGCAACCACATAACCTATGAGAAATCTTAAGTCAAATTTTAGAGAAATAGATTGTAAGTTAGGAAATTGTCAAAAGTGAGATGTTGATGATTTAACATAAGTATTGATAATGGAAAGGATTCATCAATGTTGGATGAAAAAAAATATCATGTTGAAAATTGTCATGAATTTTGTACAAAAGGGTAAATAATGTCGGGTTGCTTATATAAATTTAAAAAGGGCTACTAAGTTATTTAGTTTTTTTTTTTATTATTAACGTGAGTGTACGGACCAGCTTGCTAGCACCTCGACTAATCCCATGAGCTCTGAAGTTAACGACCATGTAAGCCTCTAGTGACCATTATATTAGCAACCACATGACTCGAACCTGAGATCACAGAGGGAGCAAACCTCTTAGTTTCAAGCTCGAACCACTGGGCCACCTACTAGATGATTAGTTATTTAGTTTATTTGATGGATATGTCGTTGTAATGGTTGATAAGAAGTTTGCAATCAATATATTTACATGTAATAGTAAAAGTGTTGGGAAACTTACTAATGTGTAAATATAATCTGTATATCTTTGTAAATGATATAAAAAATCACCGTATTTTCTTTCGAGTTCAAATTTCTAGGTGATATTTGGTGCAATGGGATTTAGGGTGTTACACATACACTTTACATTATAAGAAACCATGCCAAAATTAGGTCAAGATTATTAGGATCTTACTATGTAGACATGTTATCTTTAAGATGAGTTTGAGTTCATTAGAGTTCTTGTTATCATAAAACCTTTCTTCTATTTGTCTAGACAAATAAAAAGTCGTGACCAACTTTATCTTAGCTTGTAATTCCTTTTATTGAGTTGATCACCCAAAGCCTGCATGGTCTTATCAAGCTCACAAAAAGTAACTATTGGTTGTCTAAAGTCTAGCCAAACTAACTATGACCATTTGACCACGCCATCAAAATATAAAAAAGAAAACCATAAGGTTGTGATATAGGTATGGAAATGTTAGTGTATATGCTCCATAGTCAATTAATTAAAATATAAATAAATTTTTGGAATAGAAATATTTTACATGATTAATTATAAAATAGTTATAATTATGAGGCTTTATGTTGCAACAAAATTTTTTTTCTTAAATATTCATGTTCATTGCTCTATTAAGTTTGAACATTAATAAGATCTATTGAGATCGATTTCTATCATATTTTATATATATATATATATAATTGTTTTAATAAGTTACATTATATGGGATAAATGGAACTAATTGAGGTACATGCTTATTCTATGAAAAGACCAACCCATTGAATTATAATTTTTTCCCCATACATTCTATTGATTATAAAATACTTGTGTAATATGAAATGATTTTTTTTACTCTTATTTAAAGAATTAGCGACTATATTGTTGAGCCAAATATGACTTTTAGTACAAGATATAATATCCTTTAATATTTTGTTATTTTTATTGTTTTTCTATGATATTTTTTAGTTAATTTGAAAATAACACAAGTCGCCTTGCTTTTAAGTTTTTTTTTATTATGATTAAATTCAGATTGTCTAAAGGAATTTTATTTTTAATGAAATTGAATTAATTTATTTTATCCTCTAATATTTAAATATTTTGGAGTTAAGCTCCAAGGTTAATTCCAAATTAAAAATTTAATGATTAGTGGGTTTAATAGTATAACCCAAGAATGGCAACATCTTATGTTTTTTCAACAAAAAATAGTTGGCGTGATTATTTTTTAAAAAAAGCATAGTACGGAACTTGATTCCAAGCACCAAAAGTAATCAAGATTTTAGTAGAAAGTCTAATGCAAAAAATACGAGAAAAGAAAAAAGTGTGCGGGTGGGAGGTAGGCCGCTGACGTGGAGATTCAAAGTTTGGGGGTATGATTTAAATTGTTTTTTAAATTAATTTTTGTTTAAAAATATATTAAAATATTAATTTTTTTTATTTTTTAAAATTTATTTTTAATATTAGTATGAAAATGATTAAAAAAACATTAAAAAAATTTTAATTTAAAATAAAAATAAAAATAATTTTATTTTTATTTTTTTTCAAAAATTATTAAAGAAATAGTGCCCATAGCTTTCGGAAAGTTATCAGGAATCTCGTCTTTCTAAGAAAAACCTTATCCTGGATTGCGCTTATAAAAAGCTCCTTTCACTTTTCCTTATCCATCACTAAACAACCAATATCCAGACCATGGCCTATAGCCTTTCTCCTCACACCACCACCCCAACTGCTATTTCCACCTCCTCTCTGTGCCCCTCAATCCTGAAAACACATGCTCCATTTGTAACTAGAAATCAAAGCCATGCCAATTTTCCTACAGTTTCATGCAAAGCCAGAAATGATGACCACCAGAACCCTTCCACGAGAAGGGATGTCCTCATTGGCCTAGGAGGTCTCTATGGGGCAACCAATCTCAGCGATCCATTTGCTTATGCTAAGCCAATCCAGCCTCCAGACATATCTGACTGTAGCGTGATTAACGAGCCTGATCCTGAAAATCCCACCAACTGCTGCCCTCCATTAACCAGGAAGATCATCGACTTCAAGCTCCCTTCTCGAAATGATCCATTGCGAATCAGACGCCCTGCTCATCTAGTTGATGATGACTACATTGCCAAATATAATAGAGCCATTGCGCTGATGAAACAGCTCCCTGAAGATGACCCACGTAACTTCACACAGCAAGCCAATGTCCACTGTGCTTATTGTGATGGTGGTTATCACCAAGTAGGGATGCCGGACTTGAATTATCAAGTTCACTTTAGCTGGCTGTTCTTTCCCTGGCACAGATACTATCTCTACTTCTATGAGAGAATCTTGGGCAAACTGATTGACGATCCCACTTTTGCTTTACCATTCTGGAACTGGGACTCCCCCTCAGGGCATGCAAATACCAGCCTTCTTCGCCGACCCTAAATCAGCAGTCTATGACCCGCTCCGTGACAAGAGTCACCAGCCTCCAAAAAATTATTGATCTTGATTTCCCCGGTGTAGACTTTCCCTTGCCAGACCCAGTTCAAGTGGCCAGCAATCTTAATGTAATGTATAGGCAAATGGTGACTGCCAAGTATCCTACGCTCTTTATGGGTCGACCATACCGTGCCGGTGATGAACCAGAACCTGGAGCTGGTTCACTCGAGGATGTCCCACACACTACAGTTCACATCTGGACCGGTGACCCAGACCAATCGAATCGTGAAAATATGGGTGTTTTCTATGCAGCCGCGAGAGATCCTATCTTTTTTGCTCATCATGGGAACATTGACCGATTGTGGGAAGTATGGAAGAAATTACCAGGTGGAAAAAGACAGAATTTCACCGACCCTGATTGGCTCGACGCCGCATTTCTTTTCTACGATGAGAACGCTAATCTAGTCCGAGTTAAAATTAGGGATTGTCTTGACACAACAAAGTTGAGATATGGGTTTCAAGATGTTGCTAGTCCCTGGATCAATGCTAGACCAAAACCAAAGCCAAACAAACCAAAGCCGACAGTGCCAGTAGCTACGGCAGACCCAACGAAACCAATCGGTCTGTTGAACAAAACTGTAAGTGTTGTGGTTCAGAGACCAAATAAAAGGAGAAGTAAAAAAGATAAAGAAGAAGAAGAAGAAGTTCTGGTAATAGAAGGGATTGAGTATCGAATAGATATGTATGTAAAGTTTAACGTGCTCATAAATGACGAGCCTGATACACCTGGTAAACCAGACAACGCAGAGTTTGCTGGAACTTTTGTCAATGTGCCCCACAATCGTAACAAGACAGTGAAGACAAGTTTGAGGTTGGGAATTTCTGAGCTGTTGGAGGATTTGGAGGCTGAAGATGATGAAAGTGTGGTGGTGACTTTGGTGCCGATAACAAATATAGGTGAGGCTACCATTGGCACTCTCAGGATTGAGCTTCTCAACGAATGATCATCATAAAAGGAAACTTATCCTTTCGTTTTTAAGAATGTCAAGCAATTTCATATTTTAACCACCAGGTCAGAGCTTCTGTTTAAATAAGGTTCATGTTTTAGATGAGTTTCATTGCTCGTGTAAACAAAATCTGATCGTCAATAAAAATTTATCTTCCTTAAATAAAATATAACCATATCTATTAAGCGGTCACTTGTACAAGATTGAAACTAAAAGATTTGCTTTTTTTATATTCTGAGGTTTGAATTCTATGATTGCTAATATAATGACCATTAGAGGCTTACATGATCGTTAACTTCAAAGCAGTCAAAACATATACAAGCTAACTCGAACACTCATGTTAATAAAAAAAAATATAACATTACTCTTTGCCTCGAGTAATTCCTCATGGTATCTTGGAGACATTTAAAGCTAATGCCCATCGCATAATTTAACTGATTTGATTTTTTTGTCGATAAATTGTTTTTTTTTTTTGTTTTAGGGGTGTTTATTAGTTATTTTAAGTTAAAATAGCTAAAAATATTATACTATATACTAAAAGAGATCAGAGATACATTGTTCACTATGACTGTTTTCACTGTGGATTACAATAGTAGCTTTGGATCGGTTCGGTTTTTGAGTCGGTTTGGTTCTGGGTGTCCGAGTCACCAGTTTTATTGATTTTTTTTATCATTTTTGCATAGTAAAATAACTATTCTACCCTCCAATAAGATAAAAGTCAAGAGTTGAAGGTGGGTATCACAGTAATTTCACATTTTTAGGTCACTTGTCATTCTGATTTTTTTATATTTTTTGTACAGTGAAATAATTATTCTACCCTATAATAAGACAAAAACCGAGGGTTGTCAGAAGGGGTACCACTGTAATTGCACATTACATTGCACAGTAAAATAACCCTTTTACTCTAAAATAGGACAAAAACCAAGGTTTGCCTGCGGGGATGTTTAAGATATTTCAATTTTTTTTTGAAAATATCTAAATACCTATCTGCCTCCCAATAAGACAAAATATTCATCCGACGTCTTAGTGGATTCGCCGCTGTGTCCTCTTCCTCATGGTGTGTCGCGTGGCGTTACACGGTGGTCGAAGACGTGACAGGGGTTGGTTGAACTTTTTCCCCCCTTTCTCTCTCCTAACGCTAATTACACGACACCCCCCCGGTTTTATGGTTGTTTCATTTTAGTCACTGATCGTTTAATTCCATTGTATGGTCTTTATTTATGTTATATAAGTTTTTATTTGTTTCAATTGTGTCATTCGATTGAATTGATTATAGATTATATTTTCATTTTAGTCCTTATTCTTTTAATTTTGGGTTTTGTTTTAAATCCCTTAATATTTTCGGTACAGAAGATTTGATTTTTTCAATTTTTGTCATTTGATTGAAATTGATAATATATTTGGTTTTCATTTCGGCCCTTATACTTTTAATTTTTGGTTTAATTACTTTATTTTTTTATATTTATGAATTAGTCCATATTTTTATCCATGTTTATATATATGTGCTCTTAGCTTTGGTTTTTAATTTTTATTATTTTTTATTTTGTTGGGGTAGTGTTTTTTTTGAAAAAATTTGTTCCTTAAATTTTAGTTTGTGTTTATGATAATTTAAAATTGATATTTCTTTTTTTTTTCTTTGTTCTTTCTTTTGGTGTTTTTTATTTTATTTTCACGTCAAATGATTTTTTTAGATAATAATTTTTTTTCATCAATTTTTTTTGCTCTTTTGTTAAAGTTTTTAGGCTCTTTTTATTCTTTGATTTAATTTTTTTCCCATTATTAACGCAATAATAATAATAATAATAGTTTTAGTTTGTTTTTGCTTCCTCTCTTGGTAATGTTTTTGAGTTTTTTTTCTTGGGGTTATTTAATAATTTTTATTATTTTAGCAGTAATAATAATGATATTTTTAGATGTTAAGGCTTCGTTATTGCTATTGTAATAATAGGGTGTGTTGATATGTTTCATTATATCAAACCTTGCATGTATAGATGTTATCTTTTATTTTTGAACTAGCAAAACTTATTAATTGTTTCAATTCCCACAGTTACAAAAATTATTTACCCAGCCTGCAACATAGAGCGGGCAATTTAACTAGTAAGTATCTAAGCCAAAAACATCCATTTGATTTTCTGGCACTGCTCTAGTGGTTTGATTTTGAGCACCTTGGGCCTAGCTTGTTTTTTTTGGGTGCCCTTTTGTTTTTCTTATGGTCACTTAATTTATTTCTCAATCTAAATTTCGTTGATTTCATGTTAAGGTGAATGATTTGCAAAGATTTTTTAAAATATATTTTTTTAATTTCATCTCTCGTTTTAATTTATTTTGTTTATTTTTATAGAGTTATTGTTATCTCAAATAAATATCCTAATATTATATGTTTAAATAAAACATAGTAAACTTTTTGTTAAAAATGCAGTGAAGTGCATGACTTTGGTTATGTATTTAATGAGTGAATCAGAATCAAATCCATATCATTGTTTGCATTTTTCTTTTATTTAAAAATGAATGCTCTTAATTTTTTTTAAAAAAAAACTTTTCTTATTAGTAGAAAATGCCACATATTTTTTTTAATCAATGTATTTAACGATCGACTTGATGAAACTTCTTTTGCAAGTTAAAAGGTAGTTTGTGGCATTGTTTCGATAGCCTATCTAGTGAATTATATGAGTTTATTTGCTATAGCTGTAACAATTATCTTTTAAAATATTTTTTTGCTTGAATATGTATTAAAATAATATATTTTTTTAAAAAAAATATTTCTATATCAGTACATTAAAATATTTTAAAAAATATATTTTAAAATAAAAATAAATAAATAAAAAGATTTTTAAGAAAACACTTTTAAAACATAAAACAAGGCTACATGTCTTTAACCTCATGTTATAATTGTCAGTGTATATGGCAAGAATATCAACAATATATGGCAACCAAATTGTAACAGAAAATCTTGTATTTATTATAGATTACAAATTAGGGATTATAGACTGTAAATTATGGATTATTATATTTATTTAGAGGACTGAATTCCTCCTTCCTATGACAATGAAAATACAGAACAAAATTACACAGAAATTTGATATTTGTGACATGGTATCAGAGCCAATAATTCTGATTTAGACCTTTGATCTTCTCTTCAGTTTATAGACCGAATTCGTCAGTATTTGATGATTTTTTTTTTTGGGTTCCTAGGATGTCTGGAGAGGCTTTTCTTACTTGATTCAATGACAAAAACTATGCCAATTGGGAGTTTTCAGTTTCAAATGTTTGTTAAAGGGAAGGAATTTTGGGGGCATCTTGATGGATCTTCACTAGCACCAACCGACCCACAGGAGCTGAGTGTATGGACTACCAAGGATACGAAAATTGTTTCTTGGATACGGGGGTCTGTTGAACCCCATATGATAAACAACCTTCGATCGTTTAGAACAGGGAAAGAGATTTGGGACTACTTCCGATGCATCTATTCCCAAAACAATTTGGCTCAAAAATTTCAAGTTGAAATGGGTATTGCCAATTACAAACAAGGTAATCTCTTAATCAAACAATTTTTTATTGGATTTTTAAACCTATGGAGTGAATATACTGACATAATTTACTCTAAAATACCGAAGGAGAGTTTAGAGGCACTATAACTTGTTCATGCCGAGTGCCAGAGGGACCAATTCTTGATGAAGCTCCGATCAGAATTTGAGGCCGTGAGAGCTAGCTTGATCAACCGAAGTCAAGTACCCACTTTGGATGAATGTTTGGGGGAACTGTTACGGGAAGAACAACAACTCGCCACTCAACGTGAGTTGACTCAGGACACTGTGACAGAGATGAATGTGGCTTACATGGCTCAAGGAAGGGGACGACAAAGGGGTGTAGGTGTGAAGTGTGTTAATTGCAAAGAATTAGGGAACATTTCCAAAAATTGCAGCAAGAAATTCTACAATTATTATAAGAAAGAAGGGCATTTCAAGGAATGTCCTCTGCAACCATAAAATCAACAAGGGTTTACTGTTCAGTTGAAATTAGGGGCTGCTTCTATGGCTGCTGCAGCCATGTCCTCACCGTCGACACCAGAATCTTCATCATCGGTGAGCTCTTCGTTGACCACTCTTACTCCCGAGATGGTGCAGCAGATGATAATATCTCCCTTCTTTGCACTCGAGATTTTGGGTAAGAAATACAAAATTAATTTTCCCTTGGATTCGGCACATAATAAACAATGGTTAATGGATTTGGCAGCATCGAATCACATGACCAGCAGTGAAAATAGGTTGCATAATGCGCGAAAATACATGGATAATCAGCATATACAAGTAGCAAATGATGATAATCTGCCGATTTTGCTGATTGGTAATTTTGGGTCTCATTTCGAAAATATTTTTGTGTCACCAAAATTATCCACAAGTTTACTCTATGCTGGTCAAATGATAGAAAATAACTGTAAAATTCACTTTGATCGCCATGGTTGTTCTGTGCAGGATCAAGTGTAGGGGAAGGTGATCGCGAAGGGGCCTAAAGTGGAACGTTTATTTCCAATACAATTTTCTATTCCTAATATTAATTCTTGTGCTTATTCTACTGTCATTAATAATCCTCGTTCTTGGCATAAGAAATTAGGGCATCCCAATTCTAATGTATTGACTCATCTTATGAAACATGGATATTTGGGGAATAAAAATTCTTATCCAATAGAATTTTTGGATTGTAGTTCTTGCAAATTGGGTAAAAGCAAAGCATTATTATTTCCTTCACATGGTAGTCGCGCTACTAAATGTTTTAAAATTATTCATAATGATGTATGGGGCGTGAGTCATGTTCTCTCTCATGCTCAGTATAAATATTTTGTCATGTTTATTGATGATTTCAGTCGTTTCACTTGGATATATTTTCTCCGATCTAAGGCTGATGTGTTCTCAACATTTCAGGCTTTCTTTGCATTTGTTGAAAATCAATTTTTTGCTCATATTAAAATTCTACATTCTAACTCTAGGGGAGAATATGTGTCCAAAGAATTTCATGAATATCTCAAAAACAAAGGGATTCTCTCTCAAAGATCTTGTCCTTACAATCCTTAATAAAATGGAGTTATTGGGTGTAAGAATCGTCATCTTTTAGATGTTGTTCGCACATTATTAATTGATTATTCAGTACCTACTTGATTTTGGGTAGAAGCTTTGTCGACAACCATTCATCTAATTAATCGTTTGCCTTCCCAAGTTCTAAAATTTGCATCTCCATACTCTATTTTATTTGGTGTTATTCCTGAATATGATTCTCTCCATGTTTTTTGATGTATTTGTTTTGTTCACTTACCATTTACTGAACGTAATAAATTTTCAGCCCAAGTTGCTCATTGTGCTTTTCTAGGATACAATAATTCTCATAAAGGATTTGTGTGTTATGACGCAAATGCTCATAAAATTTGTATCTCTCGAAATGTGATTTTCTTTGAAAATCAGATTTTTTCCCTTCTTGTCCTTCTCCAGAATCCACTTCTATCCAGCTTCCTACATTTGATGATGATAGTCCATCTTATACCTTTGAACGTTTTAAGCCAAAAATTGTATATCAAAGATGTCATCCACCATCCACTTTGCCCCTTCCGGATAAGGAACTAACATCTGATCATTCCCCTCAACTAAGACGATCAACTCGAGTTTCACGTGCCCCAAACAGGTATGGATACTCAGCAATTACTATTGATAGTACTTATGTGCCTAAGACTTATGCTCAGACTTCTACCCAAGACTGTTGGCAACAAGCCATGAAAGAGGAACTTCTAGCTCTCCAGGATAATCACAAATGGGATATTGTTTCTTGTCCTACCGGAATCAAACCTATTAGCTGCAAATGGGTATACACTATTAAATTCCAACCTGATAGGTCTATGGAACGATATAAGGCATGATTGGTGGCTTTTGAAAATTGTCAGGCATATGGTATTAATTATGAGGAGACATTTGCACCAATGACTAAAATGACTACCATACGAACAATTATGGCAATTACTGCTTCCAAGCGATGGCCACTTCGTCAAATGGATGTAAAAAATATATTTTTACATGGAGATTTGAAAGAGAATATTTATATGACTCCTCCTCATGGTATGTTTACTCACCCATCTGATAAAGTCTGTTGGTTGAAACAATCTTTGTATGGTCTAAAACAAACACCCTGGGCATGGTTTGAAAATTTACACACTACTCTTTTGAAACTTAAATTTATTTAGAGCCAATATGGTTCATCTCTGTTTCTTCAGCAAGCTGCTACTGGTAATGTTGCTCTTCTGGTATATGTGGATGAAATTATCATTACAGGATATAACATTCCATTCATTGAGGATTTACAATGTTCTCTTAACAGTGAATTTCATATGAAGGATCTGGGACACCTTCAATATTTCCTTGGTTTACAGGTGAACTCTATGTCCAATGAGATTCTTCTCTTGGGAGGTCTTGAATCGGGGAATAGCGTTCTTACACCTTTCGAGATTAATTTAAAACTTTGTCAGAATAATGGTGACCTTTGACCTAATCCCTCCATATATAGGCAATTGGTGGGTCGTTTGAATTATCTAACCATTACTCGGCTATATATTTCTTTTTCAGTACAACAAGTTAGTCAGTTTTTACAGGCTCCTCGTTTAGCTGTTGTCCAAAGAATACTTCGCTATCTTAAGCGTACATCTAGGCGAGGATTTTTTTCCTGCTGATAATTCATTACAATTAACAGGTTATAGTGATGCAGATTGGGCATGATGCATGGATACACGTCGGTCTGTTACTGGGTGATGTATGTTTCTTGGAAATGCTTTAATTTCATGGAAAAGCAAAAAGCAAGACCAAATCTCAAAATCTTCCATAGAATCTGAGTATCGAGCTATGTCATCCGCATGTTCTGAAATTGTGTGGCTCCAGGGTTTGCTATGGGAACTTGGTTTTTCTCAGCACAGTCCTACACCTCTTCATGCTGATAACACAAGTGTTATTCAGATTGCTAGTAATCCTATGTTTCATGAACATACCAAACATATTGAAGTTGATTGTCACTACATTCGTGAAGCTCTTGATCATAATATTCTTGCACTACCTCATATTTCCACCGAGCATCACACGACTGATGTCTTTACGAAGGCTTTGTCTCGGCCTCAACATCAACTCATGATTGATAAATTGATGCTTCTTGATTGGCCAACATCAATTTGAGGGGGGATGTCAGTGTATATGGCAAGAATATCAACAATATATGGCAACCAAATTGTAACAGAAAATCTTGTATTTATTATAGACTACAAATCCGGGATTATAGACTGTAAATTAGGGATTATTACATGTATTTAGAGGACTGAATTCCGCCTTCCAACGACAATGAAAATACATAACAAATTTACACAAAATTTAATATTTGTGACAATAACACGTGTCCCTTTTGCAATTTCCAGTGCAGAATAATTAGATTTGTTTTTAAAAATTTCTTAACTATAAATTCTAGGGGTGAGCAAAAAAAACAAAAAAAAATAATCGAGAAAAACCGAACCGTTAAAACCCCCCATTAAACTGATTAGATTATTTTTAAGAATTTCCAATCCTATTCAGTTTCTGTTTTTTAAAACTAAAATGAGTAAACCAAACCGGTCAAATTAAAAAAAAAATAGTATAAAAAATTATATGATTAAAGTAATAAAAAAGAGCCCTTTGCTTCTTGTGCCCTACTCTATGACATCTATTCTTATATGAAAGAGTCCATCATTTCATCTCAGGCTGTTAGAAAGAAAAGATATGGAGTCTTAATACTTAAAGAGTCAATGTTAGCCTATGCCTCTTCTACGTTGCTCTACTCCCTTTCACTTTCTTTTACAAAAACCTATTTATTTTTTCATGGTGATATGAGGCTCTTCATGGTGAGGGTTTTCCCGGGGCCACTAGCTTCCCAAAGCAGTACCTCACAGACCAAGAACGTCCTTTCAGGGGTTCAGTTTTTCACATAAAAATCCAAACCAAATTGAAATTAATCGGTTTAAACTAATTTTAATTTAGTTTCATTTTTTTCTCATAGTTTTAATTAATTATTTTTATAGATAAAAATTATAAGGAACCGAAAATACTAAATCCTAATAAACCCTTATATAGATTTGAGTTTACCTCCCTGCTTTTTATAAATTACATGGCGTCATGAGTAAAATAAAAAATAAAAATTGATGAGATTACTAAAATGCCATCCTATACAATTTAACATGCAAGACACAACATTGTCTTTCTGTCTGTCTGTCCCCTCTCTCTCTCTCTCTCTCACATAACCCCACACACTCTCTCTGTTTGCTTTCAAAACCAGATTTCTTGTGTTATTTATTGTCTTGCGTTCATTTCTTATCGCTTGTCCGTAACTCAGCAACACAGGTAACAATTTTTTTTCTTATTAAAACCCCCAGTTAAATTTCTAGATCTTGATGGGGTTTCTTCGTTTGTATAAGGAAGTAAGTTCCTGTGGTCATTTCTTCTCTCGCGTGTTTAAACTTGTCACTTGACCTTTTTTTGCCAGATTAGCTTTCCACATCTTGAAAACTATGATGGAGACCTACCTTGGCCCTTGAACCCAAACAATTTTGTTGACTGGATGAAAAACAAGTGTAGTTAGTTTCAGCAATTTTCGGCATTTTAACAGTTAGAAAAGCTTTAAAATCTTCATCTACAGTATTTTATCCGTAATAGAAATATTAATTCTCTCCAAAATCTAACTAATAAAAATATATTTGAGATGTATGTATGTATTGGTCTAACTACTTATCTCTTTGTATAATATATTAAGCCCTCGTAGGAAGCACAAAAGAATGCATGGACATGTATCAATGTTGTAAAGATTCTCTAACTGCTGGGCTTGCTAATACTTCGTCGGTAATAGGAGGCGAGGAAAAAAAAGGATACTTTTTTATTCATTAGAAAAATTAAAAACAAACATTCAAATATAACAAAGAAAACATACCAACGCTCCCATTTCCATCACATAGTAATAACAATCGATTTTGCCCGCGCGATGTGCTTTTTTATCTATGTAAGAAATTAATTGATTTTAATTTATATATTTTGTATTTTGCTATTTTAATATTAATCAGTAAAATTATAATTGATAAAATCTGTTAGAAACAGGTTTTTTCCCATTAAAAAATGATTGAATGTTGCTACTGCCAAAACTCTTTTGATAAAATCTGTTAGAAATGATTTTTTTTTTCTATTTAGAAAACTGATTGTAAAATTTATTGCTCATATTATTATATTAAAAATATTTTAGAATAATAATAAATAGGTCATATATATATATATATATATATTAAGATGCTGATATTAAATAAATATCAAAATATATAATTAGTCTCACATATTGATAAGAAAAAAATATTATAAATAATCATTATCATTATTTTGAATGTCTTATCTATAATAATAAGAAATTTTAAGACCTAACAATATTAACAAAAAAAAAAAAACAACTAAAAAACTAAATAAATGACAAAATTAAAAAAATATTATTAGATTTTAAAAATTATTTGAACGAAAGAATAAAAAAAGGAAAAAAATAGAAAATATAATTTCTGAAATGATCACGAACAAAAATTAAAATGTAAACATTAAAAAAAAAACCTTAATAACAATGGAAATAATAAAAATTTGTGAAACCATAATTATTATTAGAGAAAAAAATCCATAATTTTTTTTCTTTCATATTATTATATTAAAAGTATTTCAGAACAATGATATTAATTATTTTTTTCAAAAAAACTTAGGTCATTTATATATATTAAGGCTCTAATATTAAATAAATATCAAAATATATAATTAGTTTGATATATTTAAAAGAAAATAAAACTTACAAATAATAATTATTATTATTTTGAATGTTTTATCTGTAATAATTAGAAAATTCAATATCTAACAATATTAAAAAAAATATTATTATATTTAAAGAAATTATGTACTTGAAGAATAAAAAAAAAGAAATAATAACAAACATTATTTTTTAAATGATTACCAATACAAATTAAAATTTAATCATTAAAAAAAATCTTAATAACAGTGGAATTAAAAAAAATTGAAAACAAAAACTAAGAGCATGTACATATAAACATGGACAAAAATAAGAATTATGTAAGAAATATAAAAAAAAGGGTTTTTTTTTTCAAATAGTAATGAAAAGCGAAGACCACAGTTGAAATAACTGTTAATTACTGTTTGAAATTGCGATCTTCTTTAGCCATCCCATAAAATAATAGTCGTGGTGCTCGTAAGCTGACTCGGATACCCCGGTTATAAAAGAAAAAATTATAAGTGGGAAAAAGAAACAGAAAAAAATATATAAAAAAAATGGTTCCAGGGATTATTCATGGCGCGCGTAGGCTGTCCTAGACACTCCGGTTATCAAAAAACAATGTATACATGGGGAAAAAAAAGGAAAAAAAATGTAAAAAAAAATGTGGGTCCAGAGATTAAAAAAAAAAAAGGCATATATGGGAAAACAATTGTGGTGCCCGTAAGCTAGCCGGAACACTCCGATTATAAAAAAAAATAAAAAAATTTCTGTCGCACCCCAAAAAAATTTATTTTGTAATGCGGCATCGTGGCTACTCGTCCCCGTGAGCGGGGAGTTAAATATCGGGGGGGTTCTCTATTTCAAAAAAAGGGGAGTCGCCACCTAGTATTAATGGTTACTAGGAAACCTAAAACTGGTCTTTCAGAGATTCTAGGGTAAGGGGCTGGTTGCGTAAAGGGAAGGTTTTAGCACCCCTAGTACGCCCTACCTAAGGTAAGCTGCTTGACATTTTGGTTTGCTTATGATTTGCTATGACTTTGAAAATAACATACGTTAAAATAAATGGCAGATGGGATATCATCCCCGCCAAGTACTTTGGATATCAACCCCTTTTGGATTTATTTATCCAAATACCGACAGTGAATAATAACATATCATTCCCGCCGAATATTTTGGATATTAACCTCTTAGGATTTATTTACCCAAATACCGATGGTGAATAATAGCATATCATTCCCGCCGAATATTTTGGATATTAACCCCTTAGGATTTATTTATCCAAATACCGATGGTGAATAATAGCATATCATTCCCGCCGAATATTTTGGATATTAACCCCTTAGGATTTATTTACCCAAATACCAACAGTGAATAATATCATATCATTCCCGCCGAATATTTTGGATGTTAACCACTTAGGATTTATTTATCCAAATACCGATGGTGAATAATAGCATATCATTCCCGCCGAATATTTTGGATATTAACCCCTTAGGATTTATTTATCCAAATACCGATGGTGAATAATAAATTCCCAAAGAAAAAAAAAATAAGATTTTTATATTTTTTTGAATATTGGCCAATACCCTTTGGATTTTACAAACATGTTGTAAAATCTCAAAATGCAAGAAATGACTTTTTCCTTTGCGAAATCCATGCTAAAACTCATTTTCTCTTCAAAAACCCAAGATAATATATATTTTTGAAACAAAAGAACAATTTTTTAAAATATGCTAGTGTATTGGCCGTATGCAAGAAAACAACACATTTTTTCTTTAATAAAAATATTTTTGGAAAATTTGTATATTTATATATTTTTTTAATTTATTATATATATATAGGGGGTGAGTCGGATCGCCCACGACCTTTATGGGGTTTCAGGGCCTGCCACCCGCCCATGGGTCGGGCTGGGTTTCAGCCAAGACGCTTGGGGCCGTCTCCGAGGCCGAGCCCGGGCGCAAAGCCCGGTCTCTCAAGCCCACGCGGGGAGTGAATTAATTCACTCCCCGCATGCAACAATTTGCGAGACGATGAACAAAGTAGCAAGGAAGATTTTCGAGTATGGAGAATGGAATACCCTGTTTATACCGTTGGGTAGAGGAGATCGTGGTGATTATTCCGGGTCGTTGAGGCGTCGGAGATGGTGGCCTCGAGTTCGCCGGAAAGCTGCGTCGGAAAGTGACGATTACGCTGCGCACGATGAAACTGCTCATCAAAAAACTTTGCCTGAGATGATGGCTGAGTTTCTGGAGAGATGGGTGGTTTAAGGTGATACTGAGGAAGGATATCGGTGGTCGATGGGGGTGATGCTTGGCTGGAATTTGGCTGCTGAAACTTATGACCGGAGGGGAAGAGTGACAAAAGGTTCCTCTGTTTTAGAGAGGGAAAGGCAGAGTAAAACTTCACAATATCTTTTCTCACGTAAAATCCCCTTTCTCCCCCCAACGTATACTGCTATTTATAGCAGTACAAGACCCAACGTTCATCAACGTTTAATGCAGGGTTTTGAATGCAATCAGAGGAAAATCAGGCATAAAATCACGATTGAAATGGGAAAATTCTGACTGCTTTGCTGTGATGGAGTTGAAAACGGAAAGAATCAACTTGGAAAAGGAAGGAGTATTTGAGTGATCTGCTTCGCCGAGAGTGAGAATGATTGGAAGAAAATCAACATTGAATAGGAAGGAAAATTTTGTTGATTTGCTGACCGATCACCGTGATTTAGGAAAAAAAATCAGATTTGAAAAAAGGGAAGAAAATTTGATGATCGTGATCTCGCGCCCTGAAAATCAATGAAATTTCATGCCGGAATAGCATACCTTTTAATGCAGATTTCAAAACAAATTTAGAAGGTAAAAATCTGATTTGGTCCTTTAAAAATCTATAAATGCACCCAATTGAATTTAAATTTTTTTTTATGCAATTAAAATCCCATCAAAAATTCAATCTCAACCTTGGCTTTGCGCAACTTTCTAATCTGGTCCTTGGCTCCTGATTTTCGCGATTTAACCCTCAATCGGCCATTAAACTCCAAATTGCTCGATTTCGCCCTTGAACCCAAAATCTGTTTTTGAAATACTTTTTTTTTGAAACATAAAAAATAAAGAGTCAAAAATTGGGTAGCAACAGATGCCCCCTCTTTACAATGCTTACGACTAGAGTCTTGTAAAAGACTTTAAATAGTAAGCGTTGTAAAGAAAAAAACAGAATGAAGGATATGGGATCTCATTTTTTCTCGGGTGACCCTACCCAAGCTAGATATGAAGGGTCTCATTTTTTCTCGGGTGACCCACCCGGTTAGCATGGCCTCATTCGATGGGTGACCGACCCGGTTAGCATGGCCTCATTCGATGGGTGACCGACCCCTGTTAGCATGGCCTCATTCGATGGGTGACCGACCCGGTTAGCATGGCCTCATTTGATGGGTGACCGACCCTGCGTGGTCTCATTTTTTTCGGGTGACCGACCCGGCTAGCATGGCCTCATTTGATGGGTGACCGACCCGTGGTCTCATTTTTATCGGGTGACCGACCCCAGCTAGCATGGTCTCATTTGATGGGTGACCGACCCGGCTAGCATGGTCTCATTTGATGGGTGACCGACCCGTAGATGGTCTCATTTGATGGGTGACCGACCCGGCTAGCATGGCCTCATTTGATGGGTGACCGACCCAGTGGTCTCATTTTTTACGGGTGACCGACCCGGCTAGCATGGCCTCATTTGATGGGTGACCGACCCGTGGTCTCATTTTTTCGGGTGACCGACCCGGCTAGCATGGCCTCATTTGATGGGTGACCGACCCGTGGTCTCATTTTTTTCCCGGGTGACCGACCCGGCTAGCATGGCCTCATTTGATGGGTGACCGACCCGTGGTCTCATTTTTTTCGGGGTGACCGACCCGGCTAGCATGGTCTCATTTGATGGGTGACCGACCCGGCTAGCATGGTCTCATTTGATGGGTGACCGACCCGTGGTCTCATTTGATGGGTGACCGACCCGGCTAGCATGGCCTCATTTGATGGGTGACCGACCCGTGGTCTCATTTTTTCTCGGGTGACCGACCCGGCTAGCATGGCCTCATTTGATGGGTGACCGACCCGTGGTCTCATTTTTTCCGGGTGACCGACCCGGCTAGCATGGCCTCATTTGATGGGTGACCGACCCGTGGTCTCATTTTTTCTCGGGTGACCGACCCGTCTCGAGCAACATCGATCTTCAATTATCATCGATCTTCAATTCACCTTTCACGATTTTGTTGACTCCGAGATTCTCTTTAGAAACATAGGCCCTTTTCTCCGATGCTCCATTATCAACAGGGATGCCTTTGCCTAATCCCCAAAGCTTTGCAGGCTTCTCTGATTGGATGGCTCATTCAACCACTCAAACGCAAGCGCCTTGCTTATTATGGGCTATCTGCGATGATCTTTGCTTTTATCAAAATTTGACCATGCCCCCAAGTGGGTTGCTTGATTTTCCATTTAGCGCAGAGTTCTATCATTAATCTTCCATTGAAGTTCTGAGCATTATCAGTTATGATATTTCTAGTGGTCCATATCGACATATCAAATCTCCTTCAACAAATTTCTTCAACACCTTTATGCTACATGAGCAAATGACCCAACTTCTACCCATCTTGTGAAGTAGTTGATAGCCACGAGAATAAACCTATGACCATGGCTTTTGGTTGATAGGCCCAATCACATCCATCCCCCACAATGCAAAAATCCACTGAGATATCAAGTTAAACATAAGAGCTGGAGGGGCATTGATTTTGTCGCCACGGACTTGACACTTATGACACTTGCGGACATAGTCGATGCAATCCCTCTCTAATGTCCTCCATAAATAACCATTTCTTTGCATTTTTCTAGCCATCATATGCCTATTAGTATGGGTTGAGCGGATCCCTTCATGGACTTCTCGCAACGCGTTTCTGGCTTCAACTCCATCTAGGCATCTCAACAAAGTACCGTCATATGACCTTTTATACAAAACCTCCCCATCAAGGTAAAAATCCATCGTTAGCCTCCTCAAGGTTTTCTTCTCTTTTTGGATGCCCCCAGGGGATAAGCTTGGTTTTGGATGAAATTCTTGATATCGTAGTACCAAGGGTTTCCATCTATTTCTCCTTCAACTGAGCAGCAACGAGCTAGTTTATCTTCTGATATCAATGTGTATCGGCTATAAGTTTTGTCCAAAGTCTACTCTAGCCATAGAAGCTAGTGTGGCCAAAGCATCGACAAACTGATTCCCTTCCCTTCCTCGATGGGTGAACTGTATTTCCTCAAATTCTCCAGCTAGCTTAGACAGGATTTCTTAGTAAGGTATTTCTTTTCTTTGGTTTGTCATTCTCCTTTTTTCTTGACAAATAGCATTGAGTCTCCATACGCATCTATTTTTTTATGCTCAAATCCCAATGCAGCCTTCTAAACCAAGAATACAGGCCTCAAACTCAGCAGGGTTTTGGTCACTCGGATCAAGGTCCACCCGAGAGGCACCGTGGTCTAGATTTTCTAGACAAAACTTGCCTGCAATTTAATAATTGGCAAGCACATGCAGTGTTGAACCAAAAATCGATCTTATCCACAATGATCAGCCACACTAGTAGCATTTCTGTATTTTCAAGACCAATGTTGTATTGCCTTGGGAATCTATAACAAAGAATCACCACACGTAAACCAAACTTATCCAATCCATGGTTTACCTTGATATTCAAGATCAAACCGGTCTTTTTTTCATAAACTTTCAGGGATGATAAAATAGGCTCCGCTAAAAATCTCAAAACAGAATCCGACTTCATACCATGCTCGGGATCACACAAATTTTCATTTTTTACTCGTGGTGCCGATGGATCCGATTTTGCAATAAACCTTTTTGAGGCTACCGCAGACCTTTTCTTGTCTTTGGGAGGTCCGATTCCACCACTTGCAACAGAGGTTAGAGGGGGGCCTTTTGGAAGACATAGATTTCGTTGATGGTTCCGACTTCGAGGAAATGAGCAATGAGTTTAGAATGGCCTCAACAGCTTTCATGTTGTTGTAATCATATCTAAACAAGCACTTACAAGATTAGATACTACCATCATTGACCTCCTGCTTGTGAGGTCGCTTCATCCGAGGATGTAGAACTCTCCAAATTCTTTTGACTTCTCTTACCTTCAATAGATTTCTTTGTTCCCCCGCTCAATTTCAGATTTTTGTGGCCATCACCTAGTTCATGTTCGTAACGCTCCCTAGAACTCTCCGAATTTGCACATTTATCTTTCTTCTTACCGGAGTCAAGTTTCTTCTTGCTTCTTTCTCTTCCCTTGCTTTCACCACCGCAATGTGATTCCCCCGGAATTACTGTACTTGACATCCATTTTCCTTGGAAGATCATGTTCCTCTCTTGCTTTTCTTTTGCTACTTTGGATATAAACATCATTACCGTCTCCCGCAACAGTACTATGGCATCGGGTCACAGAACGAATAGAGTTTTTTATCCCTGTGCACTTTCTGCTCATTTTGTTTGCCTAGTTTGCCTTTGCTTCTAGAATTTTCAGCATGCCTAGACAGTCTTGAATAATTATTAATACTTTCTCTCTTGCAAGCATCCCTAGGAGCTGTTTCAAGCAAGGATTCATATGGTTGTTTCACTGAGATGACCAAATTCCTCTCTTTAGCATCCTTTACTAGAGCTGCTCAGTTCCGGTTTGTCTGCAAGGTCCTCGCATTATCCAAAATACAAAGCGAGAGCTTGGCTCTTGTCAGGGCAACATTCATCCGTCTTATATCAGCGACAAACCTAATACTGCTGGAGCTCAATCCATTCATAGATGAACTTAAATCAGCTGCTCTAATAGTGGAAAGTATCAGTATATCAACCTCTAGGCCCTGAAAGCCATCAACAGTATTGAACTCCATATCAGCAACAACATGTATGATCCAAATGCACTAGAGAAATGAGAGCGCTGTAGTGAGAGCCGGCACTTATATGGAGTTATGATGCCAATTCTACCACCAACAAACTCGGATGAGTACCTCCTTTTGAAAAATCATAGCAACTCAACCGCAGCTTTCAGACCTCACGCTCATTATAAGAGCCGATGCACCGGAATTTTTTTACCGCGAAGCTCCTGGCCGTCTGTAATGTCATAGAATAAATAAGGTCCAAGAACCCCAATCTCATGAAATGATGCTGATTTGTTTGACATTTGCTCTCCGTTCATCAACTTGCTATCGTAAAAGTGCAAGGAGGGAAACTGGCAAATTTCTGGGTGCATCCTATAAGCACGTAATGGAGATCATCTTTTCTTCAATTTATGATGGTTCAATTTGTTCGCTGCATTGGATGTTCTTGTTGTACTTCACCTCATGAACCAAAAACAAAATGCACGATCTTCTCGCTTGAGATCTGTGAATGCGCCATGGTCAATGGCTGGGACTTTCACGATTTCCATTTCCACTATCTTCTCGCTCATCAACCACTTTACAGTCTTTGCCTGTAGCTGCTGCTATCGCCTCTACATGTTTGTCATCTTGCTCAAATAATTCTGCAGACTCTTTTGTATTGGAGTAACTGACGGTTTCAATAGATGCTTTGCAATCGTTTCCCCAACAGATTGCGTAAATAGTCGCCGCTTACTTTCTTCAACATTTCCAACTTCTTTGAATGCCTTTTCTCGATCCACGCTTATAATCCATTCTGCATGCTTAACATAATATCTAAGGCATTCTCACTAGTTGTCTGCAAGATCTATTCGCGACTTCAAAGCATTGTCGTAGCTTTTCATTTCCTCCACTGTGAAAAGATCTATTCTCAGCCTTTAACATTATCATATATATTTCCATTACCTCCATCATGATCAAGTACACACTTGATAATCCCCATCACCTCAAAATTCATCGAAGGCAAACTATTTTCCGTATTCACTAGAAATTGGACCAACATCCCGTAATGCTTCTTTGTTGTCTCCATTAGCATTGCTAGGGGGTCACCACACAATTTGCTACCTTCTCGTTTCCTTCACAATCCGAATGACTCTTGAAAACCAGAGATTATTGTCTTCAAGGTCAATATGAAGTGTCATATCCGGTAACTCAACATTCCGAGTCATCCTACTTGCATTATCCTCGGCTTCCGATATTAACATTGCTGGACGATCCATTACCACTCGAATTTTTGGCCCTCGATCAACTTTATTCTTTTATGTCGCCGACTCGATAAGCCAATTTTCTCATACTCCTGTATTGGCAGCACTCACAATTTCTGTGCTTTTCTACGACACTTGAAATCTATAAAAGGTATCCCTTCAGGTATTTGGAGATCATCCCCCTTGCCAGCTGAAATATCATTCATGATAATCCCCTTTAAGACCTTCGGCAATTGACCCATTAATAAGTGGGGAGTTCTTGTTCTGTTTCTTATCCTGGAAATTTGTAACCTCATCTTGCCTTTTCGTCTGCGGCTTAATTTTTTCTTCACCTATTGCCAGGCCTGGGGACATCTGAGTCATAAGGAATATTGGATGCACCAATTCCATCTCCATAAGATGTTGAATATAAAGCATTAGACCTAGGCAATCTATCACCATCCAATACAGTAAAAAGAAAGCTCGTAATTATGTGGCTCCATCAACTCTACCGGTGAAAGGTGTTCACTGGGTTCTTTCGTGTAAGAATCCCGATCCCTTTCACGATTGATTGCTGCTCCTTTGAAGGCTCAATGGTTCTCGAGACAAAATGGCCGAACGTAAACCCCGTTGTACCCAAGCATATATGCACCCCGAGAAAGCACCTCGTTTAATTCAAACTAGAAACCTTGTTGTCATCAATTCTATGCCGCTTCCATGGGAATCCTTGGTGTAACATATGTAATGACCAAAAAATGATGCATTTAGCATATCCACATGGACAACAACCGCATAAAGCTTGTATACATCGAGTGCCATCTCCTCCTTCACTCATCATCTCGTGAAAAGTTACCCTTTTGTTAAGTTTACCATACCTCCCACTCTGGAATCTCTTTAAAGCGATTGTAAGAACATTTGGAGCTCGTTGAATGGTAAGACGCTTCCATGCCTTAACATAGTTATTGCACTCGTCACATTTGTACATATTTTCTCCATGAAGCCACTCTTTGTCTCGTGAATTTGATCAAGGCATTCCTCCAAGGATGCAAAGCATCACCATGAATCTCAACAGCTTAAACCCATCATGTTCTCAAAGTGATTCGAAATCTTATTGCATTTTGCACAAATCACCCGAGATCGGAGGCGACCCCCCAAATATGTGTTGAATTTTTTGTAGTCTCTTGAGATGCAGTGTTCAACAAACCTTTTTCCCCACCAAATTCATCAAGGCATACCGATTGCATAGTATCAATGGCAAACCTCATGAACTCATGAGCATCCTCCCCGTCTTCCATAGCCAAGATTACCACCAATATTAGGTAACCGAAAAAGAATATTTATCGGTGAAAAGGGAAGCGTGCTTTGGCTTGCTTTTTCAACATGGGATTGAAACACCAATCATTACGTCTACATTCTGTTTGATGTCCTTTATTCAACAAATATGCAACAAATGGCCTTGTGTATGTGAGGCATTGTAGAACCACTGCAAAACAATCTGCTTTCCACAATTTAAGAGCCCACAGGAGAAAAATCCGGGCTTGTCTGAGTTGAAAAGTTTAATGAACTCTTCATACGGGAAAAGAACCTTTCCTGGCTTCTTTATAGGCTTAGAGTTTAGAAACTCCACAGGCAGGAGCAAGTGCAATGCTAGAAAAGCTTTTAATCCCACCACCTGAAGGTTTAAAACCAAAGTTTGATCTTGCTGTTTGTGAGGAATTTAATTTGAACTCCTTGCATTTCAACTTGTGGCCAGCCTTCCAATGTGCTTCTTGGCATCCTGTGAGCAATATCTCACGGATTTACAACGAGAACACTTTTTAGTCCCAAAAACTGCCACAATTGCCACAAAGACAAGAGTCCTCTTCAACTTCCATATCTTGATTAATAATACTTGGATCAATAGCAGTGTGGTTACTCTCAGCAGCTTCAAAATTAGCGTCGACTTCGAAATACTTGGACGCCGTATTCTTTACGAGGTGTAACAGCCCTATCATACTCTCTTCTGTGCTTACTGGTAGAGTCCCCAAAGTTCTCTGTGGAGATGGCAGAGCCAAAAGTAGCACCGGCATTTCGCTCATCTTTCTTGTTATCAATCGTTACAAAGCTACCATCACCAAAGTGACACTTCTAGCTTCTTTTTGTAGTGTACCCTACCGATCTTGCAACATTGGATCGGGTAAATTGCCTCTCAAGCAAACTCTGTCTTTTATCTTTCTTTTACTTAACAATAAAAGAAGCTTTTCAACCTTTCTTTCGTACAACCCAAAGTTGAACTTGTGGTGAAAAAATAAATCTCGTTGCATCACGAAATTCATTTTCGTAGAGTGCGTCACACTTCCTTAGGAAAAAATGCTTTTTTAGGGTTTTTTCATTTTATGTAAAAGATATTACTGGAACATACATCCTAACGATAGGTTCTAGTTCCTTTACGTGAGACATAGGGTAGGTTTACTACTTGGTCTCTAAAGAGGGTCTCTTGTCTGTCCCAAATGATCACCCTCGTAAAGGCGATATGGGGGTTCAGCAGATAGTGATATGGCACGTATACCAATCACCACCAGCCTAAACACTCAAAGCAAAGAGTTGGGGTTTACACAAACTTCAACCTTGACTCAAGTCATAGGTAAGTCGCTAGTCCCCCCACTTAACTTAAAGTTTAGTGTGTGCTCTCAAAAATAATAAAAAAGTGATGCATGATGACAGGATGTAAAGATGCATGCTAAAGCTTATAAATAATCCATAACAACATGAAAATAAATAAATAAATAAACAAATAAACAAATAAAACATATCATAAACAAATAAAAAAACGGTCAAGCTTAGCCCAAGTCCCCAGCGGAGTCGCCATTCTGTCGCACCCCTAAAAAATTGGTAATAATGCGGCATCGTGGCTACTCGTCCCCGTGAGCGGGGAGTTAAATATCGGGGGGGTTCTCTATTTCAAAAAAAAGGGGAGTCGCCACCTAGTATTAATGGTTACTAGGAAACCTAAAACCGGTCTTTCGTAGATTCTAGGGTAAGGGGTCGGGTTGCGTAAAGGGAAGGTTTTAGCACTCCCTAGTACGCCCTACCTAAGGTAAGCTGCTTGACATTTTGGTTTGCTTATGATTTGCTATGACTTTGAAAATAACATACGTTAAAATAAATGGCAGATGGGATATCATCCCCGCCAAGTACTTTGGATATCAACCCCTTTTGGATTTATTTATCCAAATACCGACAGTGAATAATAACATATCATTCCCGCCGAATATTTTGGATATTAACCTCTTAGGATTTATTTACCCAAATACCGATGGTGAATAATAGCATATCATTCCCGCCGAATATTTTGGATATTAACCCCTTAGGATTTATTTATCCAAATACCGATGGTGAATAATAGCATATCATTCCCACTCGAATATTTTGGATATTAACCCCTTAGGATTTATTTACCCAAATACCAACAGTGAATAATATCATATCATTCCCACTGAATATTTTGGATGTTAACCACTTAGGATTTATTTATCCAAATACCGATGGTGAATAATAGCATATCATTCCCGCCGAATATTTTGGATATTAACCCCTTAGGATTTATTTATCCAAATACCGATGGTGAATAATAAATTCCCAAAGAAAAAAAAATAAGATTTTTATATTTTTTTTGAATATTGGCTAATACTCCTTTGGATTTTACAAACATGTTGTAAAAATCTCAAAATGCAAGAAATGACTTTTTCCTTTGCGAAATCCATGCTAAAACTCATTTTCTCTTCAAAACCCAAGATAATATATATTTTTGAAACAAAAGAACAATTTTTTAAAAATATGCTAGTGTATTGGCCGTATGCAAGAAAACAACACATTTTTTCTTTAATAAAAATATTTTTGGAAAATTTGTATATTTATATATTTTTTTAATTTATTATATATATATAGGGGTGGGCTGGACTGCCACAGCCTATGGGGCTGGGCTGCCAGCCCGCCCATGGGCTGGGCTGGGTTTCAGCCAAGACGCTTGGGCCGTCTCCAGGGCCAGGCCTGGCGCAAAGCCCGGTCTCTCAAGCCCACGCGGGGAGTGAATTAATTCACTCCCCGCATGCAACAATTTGCAGAGACGATGAACAGTAGCAAGGAAGATTTTCGAGTATGGAGAATGGAATACCTGTTTATACCGTTGGGTAGAGGAGATCGTGGTGATTATTCTGGTCGTTGAGGCGTCGGAGATGGTGGCCTGAGTTCGCCGGAAACTGCGTCGGAAAGTGACAGTTACGTTGCAGACGATGAAACTGTTCTGTCAAAAACTTTGCCTGAGATGATGGCTGAGTTTCTGGAGAGATGGGTGGTTTAAGGTGATACTGAGGAAGGATATCGGTGGTCGATGGGGGTGATGCTTGGCTGGAATTTGGCTGCTGAAACTTATGACCGGAGGGGAAGAGTGACAAAAGGTTCCTCTGTTTTAGAGAGGGAAAGGCAGAGTAAAACTTCACAATATCTTTTCTCACCTAAAAATCCCCCTTTCTCCCCCTAACGTATACTGCTATTTATAGCAAGATAAGACCCAACGTTCATCAACGTTTAATGCAGGGGTTTTGAATGCAATCGGAGGAAAATCAGGGCATAAAATCACGATTGAAATGGGAAAATTCTGATCGCTTTGTTTGTGATGGAGTTGAAAACGGAAAGAATCAACTTGGAAAAGGAAGGAGTATTTGAGTGATCTCGCTCGCGAGAGTGAGAATGATTGGAAGAAAATCAACATTGAATAGGAAGGAAAATTTTGTTGATTTGTCGACCGATCACCGTGATTTAGGAAAAAAATCAGATTTGAAAAAGGGAAGAAAATTTGATGATCGTGATCTCGCGCCTGAAAATCAATGAAATTTCATGCCTGAATAGCATACCTTTTAATGCAGATTTCAAAACAAATTTAGAAGGTAAAAATCTGATTTGGTCCTTTAAAAATCTATAAATGCACCCAATTGAATTTAAATTTTTTTTTTTTTTATGCAATTAAAATCCCATCAAAAATTCAATCTCAACCTTGGCTTTGCGCAACTTTCTAATCTGGTCCTTGGCTCCTGATTTTCGCGATTTAACCCTCAATCGGCCATTAAACTCCAAATTGCTCGATTTCGCCCTTGAACCCAAAATCTGTTTTTGAAATACTTTTTTTTTGAAACATAAAAAATAAAGAGTCAAAAATTGGGTAGCAACAATGTATAATTGAAAAAAAAAAACTGGAAGAATATTTTTTTTAAAAAGTGGGTCCAGAGATTAATCGTGGTACGCGCAAGCTAGCCCAGACACCTCGTTAGAAAAAAAACGAAGCTCGATTTAAAGAAAAAGAAATCACTTTTTTCAAACAAGTAATGAGAAAAAAAATTATGATGCGTGTAAACCGACTCGGACACCCCTGGGTCATTTAGAAAAAAACGAAGCCCGGTTTATAAACAAAGAAATCATGTTTTCAAACAAGTAATGAGAAAAAAAATTGTGGTGCACGTAAACCCGACCCGGACACCTCGGTCATGAAAAAAAAACAAAAAAAAATGTATAAGTGGAAAAAAAAAGCAGGGAAAAAAATGTTAAAAAAAGTGGATCCGAAGATTAGTCATGGTGCACATAAGCTGCTACGAATACCCCGATTAAAAAAGAAACACAAAAAAAAGAAGCCTGGTTAAAAGAAGAAAAAAAAAAGCTGACCTGGACACCCCGGTTAAAAAAATAAAAAAAAGGTCCCCTGTTTATCAAAAAAAATAAAAAAAGAAAGCCCGATTATAAAAAAATAAAAGTGTAAGGGGAAAGCACATTTTAAAACAATAATGAGGAAAAAAATCATGGTGCGCATAAACTAACCCAAACACCTCGATAACTGGAAAAAAAAGTGGAAAAGAAAGGGGAAAAAAAGTGTATCCAAAAATTAGTCATGGTGCACATAAGTTGCCACTGATACCCCGGTTTAAAAAAAACAAATAAAAAGTCCGGTTAAAAAAAAAACAGAAAACACATTTGCAAATAGTACTGAACAGTGAAAATTACTGTTACAAAAAAGAGGAAGCCCAGTTATAAAAAAAAAAAAGTTCAAGGGGAAAGTACCTTTTTAAACAACAATGAGAAAAAAAATTGTTGTGCACGTAAACTAACCTGGACACCCCGGTCGTGAGAAAAAAAATGTATAAGTGGAAAAAAAAACAGGGAAAAAAAAATGGATCCAAAGATAAGTCGTGATGCACGTAAGCTGCCATGGATACCCCGATTTAAAAAAAAAAAAGCTTGTAAAAAAAAAAAACCAACCAACCACAGCAGATCACGCACCCTAGTCCACAATGGAACTGTGTGTGCGTGAACAGTCCCCTGAAAAGGAAATCACCAATCTCCTTTGGCTCTTTTACTAATTACTAATACTAATTAATTAATCTTCCAAGAGTTGAACTTTGCTGGTAAATAAAATATAGCAGTTAAGAAGAAAATTTTCTTGAATTTAACTCACCATGTTAGCCTAGTGTTAGGAGCACTGAACCTTGTCCACGGTCTTATCTGTTTTTGGATGTGATTCACCCTGGTACATGCAAGCATCTCATGTTTTACTTCAACCCTACAGGCCTCTAATTGGGGTCAATCATGCGGGGCATGTGCAAACATGCAATGTCCCTGGAAGTGAGTTTGAGCTGGAATATGACCTCTCCCACCATAAAGGCCTTGAACTTTGCTGAACCTCCAGACTTTGGTGCTGGAAACTTCCAGACTTTGGAGATTTAAGAAATATAAGATAATTCAAACATTTGTCATGTTAATAGTTGATACCAGAGGGTGCCATTTTCTAGGCACTATTGGGCTGTCGTAGAGTTCTTTGTCATGAGCTTATGTAGTGGAATATAACCTTCTCAGGAGAGTTTGTGGTTTAGATCATTTAGTTTGTTGTTAATCTATGGGACTTTTCCAGTCTGCATGTTCTTTTGTACTCTAGTATAAGCCAGTTATATTTTGTTTGTTTCAAGTCCCAATGTACCAGTCTCGTTGTTCCATGGGCAGGAAAATAGCCAGTTCCTACGTACAGAGAGCTTGAGGCCCGGAAGAACCGAGCAAACCAGCTGGAGAAAATGCATATGGACATGGCATTGCAGAAGGAATTACAGGTATCCAGTTCTTGCATTTACTTCACTGTATTAGACTTTGTATATAAATCTCAAAATTGAATCTTCCATTTAACGATCAGAAAAAGGGACGAAAGCACAAGGTGGCAGGCTGTTTATTTTTTGAACTCACAAAACGACATGTCATTCCTAGTCTGTAGTCTGTACCCTTCAGCTGGACCCCTTTGTTTCGTACAAATAAATTGAATTTAAATTAACGCAGCGTGAATTTTTGACTTTTGAGCAGCCAGCACATCGCTCAGAACCTTTCTTCTTTGCATTGCAAGTGTCATTTACAATTACAATTGAATGCATGTAGAAACAGCAGATTAAACATCCAGTACACAGTAAACATAAGTGCGGATAAACAGTGATGAACAGTGATTGACGAATCTACTTTATTTTTTTTTTGTAATAATAATAATAAAAAAAAAAAACTAAAAAGTATGGCCAAAACACTAAGCATTTAGATTCACTTTATTGTTCGCTATAATAGCAAAAAAAATGATTTTTTTATTCTAAAACAAAACACTTGTCTTTATTTTAAGGGTAGTTTTGTCTTTTTACTTGGCATATTAGTCATTAAAATATTATTCAAGGGTATAATTATATTTCTATTTTGTGGCATAGGGAAATGATCTAATTACCTTCAAAATAAAATAACAAATATAACACTAATGAAGAGGGGAATAATTGTCTTTCCATTTATTCATGTATAGTGAATTGACAATTATATCCTTGGAGTAAGAAATTTAAAACACGGGCTCAAAGGCCTTTTGGTCTTCTTATTTAGGTTTTTTTTTGTAACTATTGAATAATCAATGGCATTTTTGTTTTTTAATTATAAAAAAACAATTAGTATTTGTTGTGAGCTTGTTCATGCATGAGAGACAACCATTCTCTTTAGGTGGTCCGTGTAGCACATTACAATGGTATAAAACACTCTTTCATCGTGTCATTGGATGTGTTGTTACGTCTTTTTTCTTTTAGCAAGGCACATGTTGATGGTGGCAAGGGGGTTTGTCCTTGGTTGAGCTTTCGTTTCCTTATTCTTTTCTCTCTTTTATATTGAAAAATACATGTTTTTCCTATTTATTGTTGATATTTCAATTATAGTCCTTATTCTTTTTACTTTTGAATTTTTGTTTATCTTCGGTCCTTTTTTATTATTATTTTTACAATTCAATCATTCATTTGTAATTTAAGATTTTCCAATTTGCTCATTCTCATTGTGTTTTTCAATTTTTTCCTAGGCCATTTTGTAAAAGTTTTGATGTTTTTAGTTTCATCCTTCAATCTAATTTTTTTTTCTAATTCGATCCATATATTTTTAATTCTTTTATCCTTTTGTTAGATATATTTTTCCTTTCAAGTTAATCATTCAATAAAATAAAATTCCCCTTAAATTTATCTTTTATTTTGATTTTCACCCTTTAATATTTTAATTTCAATTTTTAAAATTTTAAATCCCTTTCTATATTTGGTTTGTTCTCTATTTATTCCTTTGATATTTTGTTTAGAGATTGAGTTTTGTATTTTTTCTATGTATGATTTTCCATCTTATTTTCTTTTTTGATTTCATCATTAGTTTTTTTAAAAAAAAATTATTTGTGTTTTTTCTTCAATTTCTTTTGCATTGAGTTATTTCTATTTCATAATCTAAGTTATAAGTTTTGCAAGTTAAGAGATGAAATTAGAGCAGAAGTTGCACATGAAGTATATGTATATTTGACATTATATTTTCCTCCCTCTTGTAAAGCTTATGTTCAAGTTCAAGATATTTTCATCCCCCACCCATCTTCATAGGGATTTTTAATTTGTTGTTTGCAATATTCTTGTGTATGGAATGAATTTCATTATAGTTTTTGTGTATGGAATTCATTTTAATTTTAATCTTTTAAATTTTCATTATTGTTGTTGTTATGAGTTTTGGGTTAATTTTAATACAATTTTGTTTAGTTATAATCATAACAAGTAAACAACAATGGGAAAAAAAAATAAAGTATGTGTATACTTGGCCTTTCAGTTTTCTTCAATTTCTTTTCTATAAGTTTGTTCCAATTTCTTAACTAGTCACAAGTTTTGTAGATTAACTCGAGTTAACTTGACTTTAATTCCTAGATTACATTTCCATCACACTACTTCGAGTATACACGAGCCAACTTTTTTCTGTTTTTTTTTGTTTATCCAATTATGCACTTCTTGAGGGGGGGTTTTAAAGGTTATTATGGTGTTTATTTTTCTTTTAAATCTACTAGTTTATTATTTTTGGCAATAATAAAACAAAACTAACTTATTAAATTTGGTTTGGGCTATATCCCGAGTCAGTTTGCTTTTATTTCTTTCAAACGCATATGCATCACATAAACATTGTTCTTTATATATAAATAAAAAAAAAAAAGTGGACCAACAAGATGAGACCATTTGTAGTAGCTTTCTATTAGCGTTCAATATTGATGGATCAACATATTTCATATTAAACAAGCACCTACAATTTCTCGTAATTCCCAAACACTTGAGTCTGGTAAGATGCTAGACCCAAACTCTTTTGGTTTCAGCTACACGCTAGACCAAACACCTACAATTTCTCGTAATAAAATCATTGATTTAATCATTAGAGGATTTCTAAAATCTCCAAAAAGTAATTGTTTTGCAAGAAATCTAAGTCTTTGTTGCCACCCGTAGAATCCTTAGTTATGAAGAATAGAACATTAATGAATACGTAAATAATTACCAAAACATGACGAAAAATAATTTCTCTAGCATTGTAGATTTTGTAGCATCATCAAATATAATTTTATATCCATTTCCTTAATGTTATCGCCCATGTACTACACTTTGTCTGACCATTTCAACATATTTCTATCATCCATACTATTCTAAAGAGTTTTACATGACCAATGACTTTATGCATGCAGTTTTCTTCTCCAAAATGAATAAACTAACACTTTCCATAAGCTTTTTATGAGTGGTAACTACTAACATTGCTGACTCATTTATGCAACACGTTAGAGAATAGATTGCATTACTGTCACTGTAATGCCCTGAAGATGAAAGTTATGCTTTACTCCGATGGATTTGAGTACGATGAATCCTCCTTGTCGGATTGCAAACCTTTGTAACTACTACTTCCGGTTGTTTTATGTACCTACAATCAATCCCGGTACACCTACCACTATTAAATAGAGTTTTTTCTACGTAGCGCAAAAATTATAATTAAAACTAATAGTTTTGTGAATTAATCTGAATTGGTTTATTTTTATTAGTTAAGTTATGTTTATCATTTTATTTTTTTTATTTAATTACGTACTTCTTGAGTTTTTTTTTTTAAATATCAATTTATTATTATTACTATTTTTTATCATCTGATTATAATAAAACTAACTTATTATCCAGTCAGGATTATAACTCAAATCATTAGTTTTTTTTAAAAAATAATTAAAAAAACATGTTCGCATCATCTAAATATAATTTTTTTGTAAATAAATCAAAATGCATATCATCAAATCGTGACCATTTCTAGTAACTTTCAATATAATTTTATAACCATTTCCTTCATTATATCGGCCATTCACTTCACCTGGTTTGACCTTTTCAACATGTTTCTATCATCTAGACTATTCAAAAGAGTTTTTACATGACCAATGACTTTGTGTAAGTGTTCTTCTCCAAAATGAATAGACTAACACTTTCCAAAAAAAAAAAAATTACCGTATCAGGACGCATATGTCTTTCATTAATAAATGGAATCAGTTCAACTAACACTCATGGCACCGGTTCAAAATATATGGGCTGGTCAAACTATTTCAACACAATATTTTATTCCAAATCAGACATCAAGATGGTTTAAATTCAGGTTCAGGAACAACCAACTTAGATGATGGCGCAAATAAAAGATGAAATAAAAGCAGAAGTTGAACATGAAGCACGTGCATATTTGGCCTTTTAATTTCGTCCCCCTTTTAGATTAGAGATTTTGGTTCAGGTTCAAGATATTTTCTTCCCTTTTCATCTTTATAAAAATTATATTTTTTTATTCGGAGTATTTTTATGTATAGAATTCAATTTAACATATTTATTTTGTGTATGAAATGAGTTTTAATATAATTGTTGTGTATTGAATTCATTCACATTTCGTTACAAAAGGTTTTGACTTTCCGATGGAACTAGTGATGATGGAGAGGTCCATCGGCAATGTTGGCTCACACTGAGACAAAACAATTCCATGAAATAGGTGATGGAATATATATTCCATCAGCAATTAAGATTTGTTTCCTAACGGAAAAGGCAACAAAATAGTTCATTGATAAGTAAGGTTTATTTGCTAACATAATAGACAACAAAATAGTTCACCGATGATTAAGGTTGTGAACAAATGTACTAATGGAAAATTAGTTGTTTGATTTCCTTTTTCAGAATGGATATTTTATTGATGAACCTGTTAGGAACTCGAAGGGCTAACTAATATTAGTTGTGTTTTTTAAAAAATTGTTTAAAAAAATCACTTTTTATTGATTTCAGTTTGATAAAGTTAGGTGTTTGGTTAAAACTGTGATTGAAATTGAGGTTGAATAAAAAGCAATATGACGTGTTTAGTTAATCTGCTTTTGACATTAAGGTTTGGTTGTAAAATGACTTTGAAGGATATAAATATTAAATACATAAACATGTTCATGTATGTGTTATGAATCACTTTGAAAATACGATAGAAATTTAATTATAATCATATTCAACAAAAACATCATTTTGTGATCTCCTTCTAATATAGTTATGCAGTGTTATCGATGCAACAACAATCTCAACTTGTGTTTTGTATGGATAAGCTGACATATTTTGTAAAATTCTCCACCTTTGCTTCCATATTTCAAAAGAACGTTCTATCATGTTATGTAATGATGAGTGTGCACGTTAAACACTTCTTCTCGTTCACTTGGTTGTCCACGACGTCGAAAATCTTGTAAATGATATGTCTAACCTTTAAAATGGACCTAAATACCCATACTCATTCGGATAGTCGACATACCTATATAGTATTTTGATGAAAATACGAACAACATGCTACCTTTTCATTAATTCAATAACAAAAAAGAATATTAATTAACTTAAATTATCATCTCTTCAAGATATAATAAATCACAACCTTCAAGTAGTTTTGAAAATTTTATAGTCCTCTCAATAGCCTCGAGAAAAATACGTGTATCGTGTGCAATACCTTCTCATACAAACGTGAATTGCATGTCAAACTACAAGCAACCATGATGTTTTGTGTAGGTACACCTTTTTCTTCAAATAAATAGAATTTGATTTTCGGATGATATGATGGCACGAAAATGTGTGCCATCAATTGCATTGACACAATTCTACAAGCATAAAAATACAGTGTTAGTATAAAAAATATTAAAACAACTTATTTTATTTTATTTCAAACAATATTTTATAAAAAAACAAAATTTCCCTGAAATGTGGCATAAATCTCGGATTCATTGCAATTTCTAATAGAGTGTTGGTAAATTCTGGATCTATTGGTTTGATGACATCTACAACAAACAAACATAATGATTTAAGGACTTCTTTGATACATCTACTTACAATTTCTCCTGAATGCTTTCTTGCACTTGTCGATTTGACACCTCCACTGCAATTGTAAATAGAAACATTCCGACCTTCTCAATTACATTCATCTTTCATGAAAATTTTAAACTATAATGTGTTTCCAAATCATTACACAGGCTCAACAAAGTGTTTTTGTTCATCCTAAACATGTTAACAGAGTGTTTCCAATGACCTCTTAAAACCTCATTCAACCAACGAATCCCTGTATTGTATGACATCATACATGGTTTTTCATGCATATAATAAGTTTTTACTTGTCAAATTTTATCCGTTTAAAAGATGTGTCATTTTCGTCACTATCATCATTGTCGTTATCACTCATCATCATCATCATGGTTTCTATCGTCGTTCTCATTTTCATAATCACCGTATGCACCATTGTTTCCTTCACAATCATGATAATTAATGTGTTCTATAACACGATTCATAACATTTTCATAGTCGTCGTTGAAATCTCTGCTAAATATAGCATTACAGTGTGGATCATCCATATCTCTCACCATTCATCAAAATACGATAGAATGTTAAGTGTTGCATAAAAAAAACATAAAGTCAAGTTAAGTATATTAGCAGAAATCAAGTACTTAAGAAGAATATGTTTTTGACAAACATGTCAAGACCACAAAAATATTTTCCTTGCTTGTAACAAGATTTATGCTTGTGTTTGTTCTTGAGAGATTTATTGTTCTTGAGAGATTTATTGTTATGATATACATAACATACACATTTTCCCCTTATATAGAAAGAAATGCATTATGTCTTGCAACAGTAATTTCTCAAGATGGGAAATAGCTAGTGTGTGTGTTTGTTTGTGTGAAGATGGGACTTATAAGTTGTCCAACCCATAGTTGTCAGTTTCGTTTTATTTCGATCAAAATATTTTATACTAATTAAAAAAATAAAACAAAATAATATTATTTTTATTTCAATTTAAATTTTAATCTATTTTAGATTTTTTTAACCAAATACTAGTAGAATCCTTAAGAAAAATCAAATCTAAGCTTCATGTCTGCGTAAGAAACAACCAATCACAGCTTCCAAATTTGTCTTAGTGGGACCCATTATAGCTGCCATCTCATGAAAGAAATCCAAAACCCCACAATCTCTCCGTCAATCAAACTGTGCAAACCCTTTCTACGGCTATAAATAAATCAAATAGTGCAAACCCTTTCAATCAATCAATCAAACGGCTATAAATAAATCTCTCCCCTTCCTTTCAACGGCTAAGGCTTCCTCATCTCTCACTTTCTCCACTTCCCTGGCTAAACTGTGCAGACTCTTTTCCATTTCTATAACCCCCATCTGACGAGACAATTTAAAGTAGAATGTATGAAAGCCATCTTGTGATTGAAACCTATTGTTTTCCCGGTGCTATATAGTTCAAATCAAACATGTGAAGACTCGCAAACCAAGATTTTTTACAGAGAAAACTTTTACTCTAAAAAAGGTGGGACTGGCGCTGACGGACTTCCGTAGAGACCTGGATTGTCCAATACCTCTACTATGAATTATAGTTTTGTCAATTAAAGAAAGACTAAAACTCAATTGTATGAGTTTTTCACTCTACCAGTAGACATATATTATTATGAATTATTATAATATAATTATCGTTGTTATGAATTGTAATAATATAATTATAGTTTTGTTCCTCGATGCATTAAAATTTAAGTCTTAGTCTTAGTTGTAGAGGTATTTTTTATTTTTTTCCCATGGGACTATTGGCATTATCCGATTGTTTAGGAGTATTTAAGTCTTTTCAATGGTTTTTTGTACAATAAAACTAAATTTTTATCCTTACTAGCAGACAATAAATAGTTGACTAGCCGGGGATATTTTTTTTTACAATGTTGTTAATAGTAAAACAACTATATCACCCTCAAAAAATACAAAAATCAAGAGTTACCGGTGGGGTGTTTTTAATTTTTCAAAATGTTTCTAAACATTAAAAATATGGATATGCCCTTGGAAAACATAGAATCCAAGAGTTGGTTGTAGGAGTGTTTAGGTTATTATACTCTTTTTTTTCTGCAGCATAGTGTTGGCGTGTTGGTCGGACGCCCTGATGGTTTTTTTGTTTACACTCCTTTCAGGCGGAGTGTGTAGTGGTGAAAAATATTTATCTGGCGTCTCCTCGGATACGTCGTCATGTTCTCTTTCACATGATGATGTGTGTGTTCTCTCATAGTGGTCAGTTGTTTTTTCCCTCTTCTCTATCCTCTAACCTAAATTACACAGAAATCCCCTTGGTTTATTATGTTTTCAGTTTAGTATATCCTCTTTTGATTGTTTGATTTGATTCAATTTAGTCCTTTAATTGGAATTGAATATATATGTGGCTTTCATTTCAATCCTTATTCTTTTAATTTCAAGTTTGATTTCAAATCCCTTAATTATTTTGGTATAGAAGTTTGGATTATTTTGAATTTCATCATTCGATTGAAATTGAACATATATTATTTTTTATTTCGGCCCTTATTCTTTTAATTTTTTTCAATCCTTCGGAAATAGTCCCTATATTTTGACCACGTGTATATGTATATGCTCTTAATTTTGGTTTTAATTTTTATTATTCTCTTTTGTTGAGGTTATCTTTTTATTCAATTTAGTCCTTAAATCTAATTTGTGTTGGTGATCATTTGAAAATTAATATTTTATTTTTTCTCTTTATTCTTTTTTATTTATGTTTTGTTTTTATTTATTCTTCAAGTTAGATACTTTTTTAAGCTAATAATATTAATTTATTTTTTTCATTTATTTTATTTTTTTGTTTTCTCTTTTGTTAAAGTTCTTAGGTTTTTTTTTTTATTCTTCAGGATAATTTTGTTATTTCCATTATTTACATAATAATAATTTTAATTTTTTTTCTCTTATTTTGCTCTTTTGTTAAAGTTTTTGAGTTTTTTTTTCTATTTTTTTGGAGTAATTTAATATTTTTTATTGTTTTAAAAGTAATAATAATAATAATAAAATAGGTGTTATAATCATGGTAATAATAGTGACATTATTAATTATAATGATCATTGTTGTCAAAATCACGTACGATTTTACGAGTTAAAAGAACAAATCTAGTAAAATTGGATAGAAAAATCGGATCTTGATAAAATCCGAGCAAAATTATTAAAATCGGTTAGAATCGTAAGATCAGACCGGATCAGTCCGGTTTTTCGGACCGGATCTACGGTGGAATCAAACTAGGGCATGCCCCCCCCCCCCTCTTTAAATATTAATTTTAAAATTTATACTTTAATGTTTTTTGAAAAAAAACTAATTTTTTTTATTTTTTACTTTAAATTAAATTTTTTTTATTGTTTTTAGATAATTTTCATGTGTTGGTATCAAAATATTTTTTTTACTTTAATCTCAGTATTCTGAAATATTTTTAATATAATAATATCAAGAATAAATCTTAAAAAATAAAAAATATATATATTTTATTTTTTAAAGTAAAAATCACTTTAAAATAAAAATATATTATGCCACACGTAGACAAAACACATAAAAACAAACACATGATGAAAATAAATAAAAAAATAAAAATTATCCCTAAAAAAATAAACGATAAAAATTAACCAAAAAATAAAATAATAAAAGCTGAAATAAAAAGTAAAAAAATTATAGATATTGAAAGAAGAAGAAGAAAATTTCTACGTACGATAAGATTCAATGGCAAATGTCTCGTAATATGTAAATAAAAAGCCTTGATATTACACTTTTTTTTAGAGATCCCATGCTCAATGTACTACAGGAAGACACTATCATGAAGCTTTTGTCCACATAACTAAAGCTTCTGTCTCACTTATGCTGCCGGTAGAAGTTATCATTGCATCTTTTTGTACTTTTTCTTCCACCTTGCTGTCCCAGCAATTGCTTTATGGAAGGAGCATGCCAGGTTGTGTGGATATAAAAAGTCACAATATTTGCCGCACGTGTTACCTTTATAAATTACACTTTATATATTTAAATAATAATATTTTTATAGCACTTTGCACTTTTTTTTAAATGGCCTTTTGATTTTTTTTAAAATAAAATACATTGAATTATTGAACTAGCTTGTTTTTATATCAAAATTATATTTACACTATGTTGGCTATTGTGACCCCCTTTTTTCCATGATTCAAATAAATTGATTTTATTTAGTTGTTGAGATTATTATTTTTTTAGATTTGAGGAAACTTCATCCTACTTTAGACATTTTTTGTGAGCTCAAATTAGCGAATAAAACTTTGATTATTCTAGGTTTTTAGTGTCTATTTAAGAATGTATTTGCGGTTGCTTTTGAAAATATTTTTTTGTTCAAAATGTATTAAATAATATTTTTTTATTTTAAAAAAATTATTTTTAACATCTGCACATGAAAATGATCTAAAACCCCTCAAAAAATTTAATCTAAAATAAAAAATAAAAAATAAACATTTTTTAAATTTTTTAAAAAGTATTTTTAAAATATAGTGCAAAACACTTTTTTACAAGATAAACACACTTTTGACTCAGACCCAAAATGTTGGAGTTAGATATCAAAGTGGTCACCTCCACCATGTACTGTTGAAATAATCAAAGTGGTTACCTCCACCATGTACTGTTGAAATTATAAACCAAGTTATTAAATTTCTTAAAAAAAAATAGAACACAAGTAGATACATCACATCACTCTCGTACGCATTCTAGAATCTAGACTAGACAGCTACAAAGTCACTACAGCGCGAATAACGTAAGTACAGACGTCACATACAAATTGGGATTTGCGTTCTACATACAATGTTTCACGATGTTTTTGTCTCGTTTTGACTCAGAGCCAGATTAGGTGTCCCGTTTTTTCCTTCTTTGACCCTACAGCCTCACATATTTCTTCTCTAATTATCCACGTGTCCACCACTTTTCATTAGCATAGTCGTTTTTTATTTGAGCGGGTCAAGAGACAGTTTCTATTTCGTTACTTTACAGTTTACAGGTGATGGAAGAATAGTTGTCATTGTTTTTAAGTGTTTTTTATTTAAAAATATATTAAATAATTATTTTTATTTTTTAAAAATTATTTTTGATATTATTTCATCAAAATAATTTAAAAAAATTTGTATCTTTATATTTTTGATTAATTATTATAGAGTAAAGATAAAGTCATTTAAAGTAAAATCTTATTGCTTCAAAATATTATTTCTAAATATTCCAAGTTTATACTCTATTAAAATTAAACATTGATTAAAGTTGTTAAAACTTGTACATGGTATATTTCTTTTCTTTATAAAAAAAAAGTAATTATTCTAATCAACTAAGAAAACAAGAGATATTAAAAATTAATACATATGATTTTATTAAATAATAAATACACTTAAATTGATTTCCATGAGAGTTTTTCATATAAAGAGATTATATATGCTTATAAGAAGACTACAGTGAAGTGGTGATTGTATAAATAGCTATTAGATATGAGATTATTAAGTTATTTTATACGAGGGATGTTATTCAAATATAACAAATGAACATGTATTGAACGTAACATTAGCTATGTAAAGGTATTCAGAAGATTAGGAAATGATTCATCTTCCTAAGTGAATTGAAAAGAAAATTCTCAAATAATATTAATTATGAAATCCTTACACGATATGAAATGAAATTTGAAAAACAAATCAAATTTTATTCAACTAATTAGTGATCATAGTGTGTAAGAACAAATATGATTTGATAATACAAATACACTCCTTGCTCAAATATCAAAATTAAAACATTCAAGATAAACTAATAATAGTCACACTAATAAACTAATAATGATAAGGTCAAGTTAAATCACATATGACTTTCATGATACTTCAAGATCATGATATATTGCTAGACATTGCACTTGATCTTCAAATATAAATAAATTAATTTATTAAATTGATTACAAATTAAATTATTTAATTTTGTTTTCTAAAAATCATGATTTAAATTTGAACTAATATATTACGAATCTAATAAGTCCCTTATATTAAGAATCATTACTAATAGATTAAATTGGGATGATTAATCAAGATTTACTTGATTGTTAATAAATTTTATATTTTAACTAATATATTAGAACCTAACAAGTCACTTACATTAAGAATTATTACTAAGAAATTAAATTGGGATGAGTAATCAATTTTGCCTTGCTTGTTAATAAATTATAGAAATTGAAGATTAATGTGTAATTAATATAGAAATTATAAATCTAGACTTAGAAAACATGACAAGCAGGTCTAATAATTATGATTACATAAACTTCCAATAACTACCCTGAAATAAAGTATGCAATTTTTTAGGGGGCAATGAAATAAAAAAATTGTAATAAAAATATTAATGATTTTTTCTATAAATATAATAGCACATGCCTCATATTTTTCATTACCAAAACAAATAAACTTAAAGTTATATTAAAATAAATTACTTTTTGACTAAATAGTTATGAATGAATTGATAATTAATTTCAATTCAACTCAAATTATTTTATGAATATATATTTTGTAAGAGTTAATAATATTAAGTGTCATATCTATTTTGGCATTTCTAATTTCGGGCCTTTATCTCTAATTAGAAAAGGGCAAGAGAAACTTTATAGTTATGAATCTACTATTAAACCAATGGACAATGCTTAATTTTCAATCCCTTATTATATAATTGTTCTAATTTTTGCTGTTTTTTTATGTCAAAATGGTTTTTTAATTATTATTTATCCATGGACAATGCTTAATAGTATTTTTTTTTTATGTTGAAATAGTTTTGATGTATCCAGTACCTGTATCTATACAAAATTTAATTTTTGCTTATTTTAATTGTAAGAATCAGGTGTATGCATGACGAAAATGAGCTACGGGCATGTTTAGAAGGACGGTTACGATTGCTTTTGAAAGTGTTTTTTATTTAAAAATGCATTAAAATGATATTTTTTTATTTTTTAAAAATTAAATTTTTGACATCAACATATTAAAATGATTTAAAAACATCAAAAAAATTATTTAAAATAAAATAAAAAAATTTAAATTTAAAAAAAACAACGGTACAACAACTATCCTAAACAGGCTCTTGAAATGGTAACAATAAGATTTGAGAGTGGAGAAAAGAAAAGCGTTAACATCATGTGATAATCTCTATTTTTAAAACGGTTTTTTTTAAGAAAAATATTTAATGATTTGTGTAAATTGCTGCTAGAGATGGACAAATGGAAGAAATATAGAGTCTAATTTAATTAAAAATCTAAAAAAAATCATTATAAAATAATCTCCACACAAACAAATATACGTGGCTTAACAAGATCCATCATACTCTCAAAAACATTTAAAAAAAAACTAATTTTCGCTAAAATCCAAAAGAGATAAAAAAAGCTAGTAGAAAAATCTCCCTTTTACTTTAATTGATTGGCTATAAATTCATCACGCCCGTCGATTGAGAGAGAGAGAGAGAGAGAGATCAAGTTTGAAGGTACCGGAGAAGAATGGAGACGAGGAAGCAAAGAACCGGCGGTGCAAGCCATGTTCTAGTCCTTCCGCTGCCGATACAAGGTCACTTAAATCCAATGCTCCAATTCTCTAAACGTTTAGCTTCAAAAGGCCTCAAGGTTACGCTACTCATCCCCACTTCAATGGGCAACTCCATGCAGCAAGACAGCGTTTCTTCCATCAATGTCGATTCCATTTTTGATGGGTACAGAGAAGGTGAAAGAGCAGCCACCGCAGATGAATATCTCGAGCGTTTCATGGACTCAGTCCCTAAGAGCTTAGCTGAGCTCATTGAGAAATACAGTGCCACCCAATACCCAGTTAAATTCATCATATACGACTCCGTTCTGCCATGGGTTCTGGATCTGGCCAAGAGTTTGGGCATAGAGGGAGGCCCCTTTTTCACCCAAACATGCGCCGTCAATGCTTTATATTACCATAAACTACAAGGGGGCGCTTTGAAAATTGCCATGGAAGAAAAATCGTCGGTGTCCTTGCCTTCCCTGCCGCAGTTGGAGCTCAATGATCTGCCATCCCTTGTTCATGGTCCAGGCTCGTATCCCGGTGTGTATGACCTCATTTATAGTCAGTTCTCAAATATAGATGGAGCAAGTTGGCTGCTTTGGAACACGTTCGATGAGCTTGAAGATGAGGTACGTTCCAGGTTCCCGAAAAGTTAAACTATTCAGCGTAGTATAAACTAGATTCATATAATTGTTCTGTGATTGATTGGTTTGATTGAATTCAACATGGATTAATTCGTAGCTCTATAGATTGAGCTCGATCGATCAACTTGTGGGTGGTCTTAATTAGGCCTTGTTAAATGTTAGTTAGATGAAATTTCTTATGGTTTAAAAAAAAGACAGAAGAAAAAAAGTGCGGTTATATGTGAATAATGACTACTTTTATTAGTGAATAATCAACTACCTGCAATCCACTTCCAGTGTGCAAGCCTTAGGAAGTCAAATCCAACATTAATTAGTTGATTTACAAATTATTAATGGTCAACAAAAGGGTTTCACCAGTATATTTCTCTCCTTGCTAATTAATTCCTCTTCCCAGTTCCTTTATTTGACAGTGTACAGTTTTGTATACAGTAATTAAACGCATTAATTAACGTTTCTATTCAGATTGTCGAGTGGATGGCGAGCAAGTGGCCAGTCAAGCCAATAGGGCCAACAATTCCATCGATGTTCCTGGACAAGCGGCTGGAGGACGACAAAGAATATGGTCTCAGCCTCTTCAATCCAAATTCTGAAACTTGCATGAAATGGTTAGACTCCAAGGAAGCAGGCTCAGTTGTTTATGTATCATTTGGCAGTCTTGCTGCCTTGACAGATGATCAAATGGCAGAATTGGCCTGGGGTCTGAAACGAAGCAACGCTCACTTTCTGTGGGTTGTGAGAGAATCAGAAAAGCAAAAGGTGCCTGCCAACTTTGCAGAGGAGACAGCAGAGATGGGTCTAATCGTAACATGGAGCCCTCAACTCGAGGTCCTGGCTCACAAATCTGTGGGGTGCTTCATGACTCACTGCGGGTGGAACTCAACACTCGAGGCTCTGAGCTTGGGAGTGCCAATGGTGGCAATGCCACAGTGGACAGATCAGCCTACTAATGCAAAGTTTGTTGCTGATGTTTGGCAAGTAGGGGTTAGAATAAAGGTAGGTGAAAATGGGATGGTGACACGAGAAGAGATCGAGAGGTGCATAAAGGAAGTCATGATGGAAGGTGAAAGAAGGGATGCGATCAGAACTAATTCTGAAAAATGGAAGAAACTAGCCAGAATGGCCATGGATGAAGGTGGGAGCTCTGACAAGAATATTGAGGAGTTTGTAGCAAAACTTGAATGCATGCATCAAATCCCTGAATGATGCTAGATATGATTGTTGTGGTAATCATTTACTTTGGATCTGCAACCAAAATTGATTTAAAAAGGAATAATAATAAAAAAGAATTTATACTGTTTTAACTAGCCATGGACGTTTGCACGGTGTTGTGGAATGATTTTTGAAACCTTACGTGATCACGAGAAGAAATATTTTTAAAAATTCCGATGATTTGAGGATAAAATGTTTTTTAGTCAAAATATAATCTTTTATCAGTGCATTTCTTTTTTATTTTGCCGAAAGTACTGTTTTTTTATAAGTAACATGATTTTTTGAATGGAAATATAACACAATAAAAATAATTATTCACTTAAATGATTTTGATTAAGGAGAAAAAATGTATTTCCTTTGCCAAAACCATCCTTCCTTGTTGATTTTAAAACAATTTTTGTTTTAGAAAAATGATTTTTGAAATAAGAACTTAGCATCATATGAAAAGAAAATTTCAATAAAAAAAACAAAAACATCATGAACATAACTATAAAAAATAAAAAAAATTAATTAATTTAAGAAAATTATATTAACGATTAAAGCAAGAAATTATCTTTATTGAGTATTCATGAGCAATATTTAAACAAAAAAAATACAAAATAGATTTATATAATTTTTTTTTGTAAATTAACTGATGATATTACAGTAGAAAGTTGAGTCAAAGTAAGGTTTTTATTCGTTAAAAATAGTTTTTAATAAAAATTAAAGATTGAAGTATGAAGTTGATCTTTGTTGTAAGAAGAAGAAGAAAAAATATTACTTTGGTTTTTCTTCTCGTTTTATTTACTTTCTTTTTATTTATTTAGGACTAAGCTACAATGAATCTCATGATAAATTATGAGAAAAGAAATTTCTATTGTCAAAATTTTTTGTTTACTTTGATAGAACAATGATTTTTTTTATTGTTTAATAGCATGATTATTTGAAAATAAAAAAACTTACAAGTAATAAAAACAGATATTTGTACAAATGATTTAAATTAAATGAAAAAAATGCATTTTTTTAGCCATAACTTTCATTATTCTTATTCATTACTTTGTGTTTTAAATTTTAATAAATAAAAGCTTATCATGATATGTCAAGTAACTATAAATCAAAAAATAAAATAATTTTTTTTAAAATTATTTTCATGTGACTATATAAGAAAATCAAGAATAATTAATTGGATAAAATGATAAAAAAAGGAGGTCCCTTTTTGGATTTAATAATTTTAAAAATAAATACACATTAGAAACATCCAAATACAGTTGAAACACACTCTCAAACAGAATACTTGTTTTGTTAAATATTATATTTTAAAATTGTTTTTGAATAAATTTAAAAAATATTTTTTTTATTTTTTTTAAATTAAAAGTTTTTAATATTTTTAAATTATTCTGCTAGATAAAAAATAATCTTTTAAAAAAAAATATTTGCTCCTCCCGCTCATTTGCTCTTTCTTTCTTCCCAAAAAAACACCACAAATCAAAAACCCTTAATTTCCCTTTCTCATTTCGCTGTTCGCACTCCAAAAGCTTTCTACCTCTCTCTTGCATTTCCTTTTTCTTCAAAAATAAAAAAATGAGAGAAGAGCAAATAGAGAAGCTGCGAGGGGTAGTGCGCGACTGTGTGAGCAAACACTTGTACTCCTCCGCCATTTTCTTCGCCGACAAAGTCGCCGCTTTCACTAACGACCCCGCCGACATCTACATGCAAGCTCAGGCTCTCTTCCTCGGCCGCCACTACCGTCGTGCCTACCACCTCCTCAACGCCTCCAAAATCGTCCTTCGTGACCTCCGCTTCCGCTACCTCGCCGCTAAATGCCTCGTCAGTCTTTGGTTTTAGATTTTGAATTTGAAATTTGATGTTTTTTTTTATCTTCCTGTTAACTTTTTAATTTTGGTCAGGAGGAATTGAAAGAGTGGGACCAGTGTTTGTTAATGCTCGGTGATGCAAAGGTTGATGAGCATGGAAATGTATATGATACTGAAGATTGTAACGTTGTGTACTTAGATAAGGATAGTGAAGATCGCGAGATCAATGTGAGTGCTTTTTTTTTTTTGAGAATTTGTTCTTTTTCTTGTTTTGGTTGCTGTTAGATATGCTATTTGTTATTGACAAGAGTGAATTTTCTTTTCAACATTTATAGTTTTGTTCCTTTTCCTGTACAAATTTGTGTGAAATTGTGAGGTTTTATTATTATGGGTGCATTCTATTAGTTGATTGTGATAAAAATGTAAAATATGCTATCTTGAATATGCATAGATTGTAGCTGTACTTATTACTAAAAATTCTGCTCGGCGAAATGTTGTTTTTTCTATTTTGGGACAGATTTCTGCAGCAACATGTTTTCTAAGAGGCAGGGCTTACGAAGCAATGGAAAATCGTGCCCTGGCTCGACAGTGGTTAGCTTTTCTCAGCGATTTTCTTTATCAAGATAGATTACAGTTTCTTTTGCCACTTTTTTTTTGTATAATGATTAATTTGCTTATTTATGATGATTTAAGGTACAAAGCTGCTATCAAGGCCGATCCTTTATGTTATGAGGTACCCAGCTATTGCAATTGTTTTACCTTTTCCTTGTGTTAGATTTTTAAGTTGCACAATAGACTTTCTTTTCTTTATTGTAATTGTGCATGCAATGGTCTAATGCATAGCTTTCTATCAAAAACTGTGAATGTCCGTATTAAGAGCTTGATTAAAAATATTTTTCTTGATAGATTCAACTGAAGTTTTTTGGACATAATCTTGTTTTCCTTTAGTTGTACACATCATTTTTACTGAGATCTGGATTGGAAGTATGAATGATGATTGTATATTCTTTGGTCCCTAGGCTTTGGACTGCCTCATTGAAAATCACGTGCTCACATGTGAAGAAGGTAATGACTCCCACAAAACTCGTTTTGCCAAATACGTTCAGCTGCACATTGTCATTTAAATGTAGAGAATTAATGTTACGTGATTTGCAGTATTTATTGTTAACGTCTTGATGGTTGAGTATTCCTCTATGTTGTACCATTCCAGCATTTGCCTCATTAACCAAATGAAATTAAAATTAACCTGTATATTTGCTACTGAATTGCAGAAACAAATCTGCTTTCCTCATTGCAATTCGGTCCAGAAGATGGGTGGCTCTCTTCTTTCTACTCATGCTTGATAAAAAAAGTAAACACACACAAGTTCAGAATATACCAGTCAATATGAATCCAATCTAAACATTTCCAGATAATCTGATTTGCTTTAGCTAGTCTCTGTTCTTCTTTGAAACTAACCTTAGTCCCCTGGTCGCAGTATGACAAAGAGAGTGTTGTAGAAGCCAAATTCAGAGAAGTTGAAAAAGAAAGCTGCAATAGCAATCCTTCTAGCCCATCTTTCACGCATACACTAAAAAATGATACTGATCTACTGGCATGCAAAGCAGAGTACTTCAATCAGTGCGGAGAATATCAGAGATGCTTTGAACTAACTTCAGTGTGAGTTTTTAACTTGTTTCTAACAGAATACATCTAAGATCATACTTTAGATGCATCAGGTGATCTAAGCTTTATCTTCTCTTTCACAGCCTGCTTGAGAAAGACCCTTTTCATTTGAAATGTACCTTAGTACATATAACTGCTGCTATGGAGCTTGGAAATTCAAATGAGCTTTATCTCATGGCATCGAACTTAGTGAAGGATTATCCTCAAAAGTGAGTTTTATTTCTCTGCCTTTTATGATATGCACATATGATTTGTGTTCTTTGGAGTTGAAGGATTACTTTATAGAAGCAACTTCTTTATTTCCTTTTCAATTTGAAGGATTATGCTTTGATTGAGCTCTCTGTTTTCCCTTTTTACTTCTATTTTCTTTGCTTGCTAGATGCAGTAAGGGAACATAATGGTTTACTTGTCATCATGATGGAATGTGATCATGATTATTCCCAACTAGCTAACATAAATAAAGAAGTTAAAGAGATGGAAGTAAGAAATCTTGGCAACCATGTATCCACAACACCTGAAATATTATTCATGAGCATCACGTGGGATATGCATGTGATTTGCCAGTGATTACTTGCATAGTCCAATAAAAAGTACTCTGCAAGGAGTAGTATTCATCCATCGTAGTAATTGGGCTTCTCATCCATGAGGACAGTCACTCTCTCTTCCAAAAAGCTAAAATTTGCCTGATGTGTAACTGGTCGCAATAGATTTCAGCTTGCATACGTTTCAACCATCATGCATGTAAAGATTGTAAATCCTAAGAGGTAATGTAACAGCAGACCTATAACAATATGATGCTCTGACTGCAAGATTCTTTCCTCCAAGAGGTGTTGCATTTGAGTTATTAATCAGTTCCTCAAATTGTCAACAATAAAATCTTTGAAAGTGAGATCAACCAGTGCAGAATATTTTAAATCGATAAAATGAAATGGTACATTTGAAGTGAAGATGGGTTCAAGGTTGTCAAAAAAAAAAGATGAAAAAGAATTGAGTGCTTTCTCTTAATGCATGAGTACAATATGTATATATATACAGTTGTAGGATTAATCTAAATCCCTAGAATCAAGCTATAATTGAACATCTATAAATCATCCCGGTGATCATTTCCTATAACTGACAGCCCTGCAGTTGACTTATTCTTTTTAGAGCAATAATCAATTCTATAATTGATTTACTATATTTACAACATCCTGCAACAAAATTACAGAGAAATAATATCTTCTAGATGCTTATCTGTATTTCATTCTTAAGTGCTTTTCAATTACTAATCATGAAGTTATGAAGAGAAAAGGAACAGGAAAACAAAAGGAGATTGTTTCTCTATCTCTTAGACTTCACTTCAGCTTAAGCATGAATACAAGGAGTGTCCATTAGATAATTTGTAATTGTGTATCATGTTTACTTATTAGGGCTTCTTGTCATTTAGGGCTCTTTCATGGTTTGCTGTCGGCTGCTACTACTACTGTATCAAGAAAGTATGATCAATCACGGTGTTATTTCAGGTAACTGTTACCTGAAGCTTGGTAAACCATGTATCTGTTTTGCTTCTTCTGCCTTATGGAACAAATTTGATTTTTTCTTTCTCTTTTTTACATTACAGCAAGGCTACAAGTCTAGATGGAACCTTTGCACCTGCTTGGATTGGCTTTGGGAATGCTTATGCTGCTCAAGAAGAGGGTGATCAAGCAATGACGGCATACCGCACTGCTGCTCGTTTATTCCCAGGGTGATTTGGACTAGAACCTTATCACCTCTTCTAGTTGAAAATAATATAATATTTCTTCACTGTATTAAATTGAGGAGTACATGTTTTCAGTGCAGTTTGTGCATTTGTTAGGCTGCCTTTGCTCTTAGAAAATATTTTAGTATTTCCCTGCATACTTGAATTTCCTTGCCTCCCTAACTTTAGGAGTTTTATTTAAGGTCTCTCTACCAGCCTCCAAGGAAGGTCCATACGCTATTAAATATCTTCAATAAAAATGCTCCAATTTATAAATTAAAATAAATATGAAAAAGAAAACATATATAGAATTGGTTCACAAGCAGTCTAAGAAAATTAGAGTGTTTCATGTTCTTTGAAAAGATATTCATATAAATGTAAATGGAAACATCCTAAGCATTCAAATTTTATAAATATACACTGGTTTGGAGGCCAACCTGTTTTTCTCCATACACAATCCCATCATTGCAAGTACACATGGGAACCTCTATCACAACCTTTTCAAAAGGATCACTGTCTTTTAGTACTTCCTTCTACCTGTAAGAATTGGAAAGGTTCAACATGTAATATTTTCAGCCTTCATCTTTCTTTCCTTTCATGGTTCATGGTTTTTTTTGGCCTCATTAAGAAAGAATAGTAGGATGTCTTTCCTTACCATACTTTTATATTATCACTTCCTTGTTTACATTGATTCAAAACTTAAGATTCATGGCAGTCCCATTTCCTATTGTTTGCCAGGTCTCAACTATTGGCTAACGTTTTAACTATTGAAACTTTTAGATGAAATCCTTGATTGTCATTAACCTGCCCGTTCCTTTACTTTAATGTGTTTTTCTTTACCATACTTTTTTATTCTCTCTTCCTTTCTCACATTGATTCAAAACTTTAGATTCATGGCAGTACCACTTTAACATTTTAACTGTGAACGTTTAGATGAAATCCTGGATTTTTTGACATCAACCTGCCCTTTCATAACTGTATTGTATTTTCTTGTTGTTCTTGATCCTCATGTTCTCTGAGTGTAATTGTTGGTATTGCCTTTATAATAGGAAATTGAGGTGAAAATTTTTATATGTGAACATTATAGTGTTGCCTGGTAGTTTGGTCTTTATCGCTTTGTTGTGATCGATATTTTCTGGGTGATTGGCTGGCTGGTAGATAAAGTTTCTTTTAGGTTTTGAGCTGTTAATTTAAACCAGAAAAGTGTTGGTTGATTTGCCCTGCCTTGCAAAATCTCCAAGGGTAGTTTAAAAGTTGACATAAAAGCTACTCGTTCATATAATGATAAATTTATGTCGTTTTTTTTTGGTTCCAAAATTATGCATTGTTGAAGTCCTCTTATTACTTATCAATTGTCTTTTTACAGGTTGAATCTTGATATTCTGTTATTCCAGGTGCCATTTACCAACTTTGTATATTGGGATGGAGTACATGCGAATTCACAGCTATAAGCTTGCTGAGCAGGTGATGTTTTAACTCCTGAACATTGGCCAATTGCTATTTTTAGTTTTAATATGGGAAATTGATAAAAAAAAATGAGTTTCAATACGACAATTAGCCACTGGTGTTTTAATTGGCGCTGCATGATTCATCCATGATGATTGAGAAAACTCTGCTTTAGTTTTTTTTATAAAAATGAAGATGGGGGCTTTAGTTTTGTCATGTTTCAGTTCAATAATGCCAGGTTTGAATCCTTGGTAGGTTATTATTTGTTGCATTGACCTCAAATTCTTGCTTGTAGTTTAAACAAATTATTTCCTTTTTCCATTTGGGGAATTATTTGTAGCTTGCAAAATGAAAATAACTTGGATGGACTTTGAACATAATATTATTTCACTATTCTCTTGTCTTCAGGAATCCTGTTTCTTTTTTTTCTTTTCATCCTGTTTCTTGTTATGGTTTGTCAACATTCTGATTCATCATTTGTTTTTCAGTTTTTCATGCAGGCAAAGGCATTTTGCCCTTCAGATCCACTTTTATACAATGAACTCGGTGTTGTTGCTTATAACATGAAGGAGTAAGGATATTTCATTCGTCTCATCATTTTGTGGAAGTGACCTGAAAATTATACTAACATGCCTCTTTTATGCTGTTAATGTTCATGGCTTTTCAAAGCATAAAATAATCAATTTTGCAAACAGCATTCATTATTAAGTGGTGTATGATTTTCATTGTATGACATTGATTGTATATGGTGCTCTATACTAAAAGTAATTGGATGTATACCTTTTGATTTCAGTCAAGCTATTTGACCTGCATAATTTTGTTTCTCAAACTCTTTCAGGTACAGTAAGTCCGTGTTATGGTTTGAGAAGACTTTGAAGCACATTCCATCTTTAAGTCAATTGTGGGAACCAACTGTTGTTAATCTTGCCCATGCCTACAGAAAGTTGAAGTACGTTTTAAAATTTCTTGCAACAGCAGATATGCTCACCTTTTTTCTGTTCCTACTTTCCATTTGGGCACTTCAGGATGTATGATTGGTCTGCTTTTATCTAGAATTTTCCTATATTTTAAATGAAATATCTCTCTTATCCTCAAATTGAAAGATTGTTTTTCTATTTCGTGTCTTGATATTTTCATATTGTTGTAGTGATGATTAGTATAGTATATTATGTTCTGCATTTGTTTGTCAATACTCACTTGCTAAGGTCTTTATCAGCCTGAAAGAAAGAAAGAAAGTAGTTTAACCCTCTAATCACACTATTTCTGTAAGCTGTGATAAATGAACTTGCATAACCATTAATTTCAATTAGTTCACTGAGCAAACCCAATATTGATGAAAGCTTTTTAGTTACAGTTTTTTATTTTTGGAAACCTTTGGTGATCTTTTTAGTTTTTAGCAAGGTTCTTATAGACTTGTTAGTTTCTGTATCTCCTTTCTTAAAGCTTTTGTGGAGTATTTTCAAGGTTCAAGTTGGGAGCTTTCTTGGTGAACTTGGTGAAATACAACAGAGAAGAATTTAGTATAATGTTATAGCAACTACTTACTCAAATTTCCATCGATAAGATTATAGGAAGATCAGCTCGGGCCTTTGTAATCCCCTAACTCTTCAAGAATATGATGGCTAGAATTTTCTTGAATCCATTATAGTGTGGTCATATAGAGGATCCTCATTATCACATGATTGAGATTTATTGAGCAGCATGGCTGACATTGAGACATGGTTTGAATTTTTTACATATTTGAGTTGGAGTCGTTTTTCTCATCCACTTGTTGTAGCCATCATCATAGAAATACAATTTTCTCTTATTTTGTGTATAAATAAATGACATGGCATATAATTGTTCATTAATCATATCAAACTACCATGCCAGGATTTACCATGAAGCAATTTCATATTACGAGAAAGCACTGACATTATCACCTAGAAGCTTGAGTACTTATGCTGGTCTTGCATACACTTATCATTTGCAGGTAAAGTGAGCTCTTCTCATTTTGATGCAAGTATGTTAAACTGACATTTCATTTGGCTGTCGTAGTTCAAAGCAGTAGTTTGAGAACAGTAATTATAAGTGCCTGAAGTGGGAAGGGATAAGAAGTCTATCAGTGCGAATAATGAGTGGCCATGAAAGTCCAAAATGTTATGAAAAGTAGTTGGATTATGATATCATTGCTAATTTATAGTTTGTACTTCCAGTGACTATTGTGCAAAGGGTTCAAACTAGAAACTATTTCAGAATATATCTTATTATTATGGAGTACTATGAGAAGTATGAGCACCGTCTATGACTGCTATGAAATTTTGAATATTTATTATACTAATAAGAAGCCCTTAAATCTCTCTCGTAAAGATAAAAGAAGAATGAGGTCCTTAACTAGTCTATGAACTTTGATATGCATGATGTGTAGAACCCGATCATTGGTGACCTTAATGATTTAAAGTAGGCCTATTCCAAGGGTCAAGTACCTCAAGTTTCAAACAGCTAAAAGAGAACTAGGTTTCTGAAGTTTTAGTAAAAGAGTATCGTCATCATTTGAACATGTACACAAATTAACATAGGACTACAGTTCAGTTTCTCGTCTTGATTGTTTGACAATCATTTCATTTATTGAAGCCATACAACAAATCCTGTATTTGCTTGAAGCTAAAACCCTGCTTTTGTACTTCATTATTAAGGAATAGTGGATTCCCCAATTTACTGGTTGCAGATTATCTTGTTGGACTTGGACTGACTTGGAAGAGTGAACAAGTTTTAATGCAAATTATAATGACATGCCTGAAAAATTGGACTGTCTAAATGTGGGAAATGTTACAATTTGATACTATCATGATTTAAAAGCCATCTTACTGGTGCCTCTCATTTTCCCCTTTTTGCGCAGGATAACTTCACTGCTGCAATTACATACTACCACAAGGTAAGTAATCTAGAGTATTGTATACTTTCAGAGACAATTATGTGGTTATACTGTGCTTCCCTCATCCCCTCCAGGCCCTGGTCTCATCATATTTTCTTCTCATTCAGGCTTTATGGCTGAAACCAGATGATCAATTTTGCACTGAAATGTTGAGTTTGGCACTTGTAGATGAAGGTCGTCGAGGCATAGACCCCAAAAATTTAATTCCGCTGAAATGAGTTATTCTTAGTGACACTATTTATACTCTTTTTGTTCTTGTTGTAATGTATGTGGAATCTGAACTATGTCCTTGCATGGGTTGATTCATTTTAGTCCATTTTAGAGTTGAGCATTAGGGAGAGTTAGGCAATATCCAATACATGTCTTTGGTTTTATCTATTGATGTAACTACATGTCTGGTGTTATGCTGCAGATATACCTAAAAAGGATGTTCAAGCGCAGAAACAGTGTTTTAAAAGTAAGAAAAACCCGACTTAGGGTCATGGTCTGGTCGGGTAAAATAAGCTATCATTGTTTAATTAGATAAAAAAAAAGGCATTGACATTGAATCAACCAAATGAAATAATAAAAAAAAAGTGTTAATAATAATCTGAACAAAAAAATGCTTGCCAAAAGAAAAAAAACTATAAGCTGCTTAAAGGTGAAATTGGTGATTTTTTTTTAAAATTTATTGAATTCCATAATATTAAAATAAAATTTTAGTTAAAAAAGGAATTTTATTTAATGTAGAAATCCTTTATGAAGAAGGATTTGTAATGGACTAGTTTATTAGTGTCCTTGTTTAATTAGAATGTTAGATTTCTAGATAGATTAAGATTTTCTTTGAGTAGTTTAATTTCTTGATTTTCTAGGACTTGAGGTCTATAAATAGGATTGTAATTTAGAAGTATTAGAGATAAACATAAAGATATAAAGAAGAGCTAAAAGATATATCTTTTAGGAGAATACTTATAAAAAAACATCATTCTTCTTGTTGTTCTTTAGCCTTGTTCTTGTGTTTTTATAATATATAAATTAGCTAGTGGTATCAAAATTTATGTTTGATTATTTATCATCAATTTAAACTTTCCACTTCAATATCCTAGGTTTATAAATAATAATTATGAAACTTGATGTATTTTAGTAAAAGTTTGACTAAGTTTCCAAGATGTATGAGAGATGGTTGAAAAAAGCTTTAAGAAGCCCACAGATGGAGCAACGTTGACTTTAGCCTAAATAGAGATTGTGCAAAAAGCACAAATAAAGGATCAACTAAACACTCATTATTATCCACCAATGTACGGATCATGCCACTTTTGAAATATTGGCCAATGCAACCACCATTAAACAAGAATAAGAAGTTTTGCAAGAATCAAATCAAGGATTTGACAATGTGAGAAATATACATTTATAAAAAACTATATGGTGACTTTAAAAAGTTATATATGTTTGAATCATAAAATATTTAGAATACTTTGCAAGAGTATTGACCATGTGCAATCAAATGAAGAGATATGAAGAGAACATGGAAGAGACGTGTGGTAGAAAAGATCCTATGCTTGTTGCAAAAGAAATGCCATTATATGGTAGTCGTGATAGAGTTGCAAAATATATAAGTTTTTTCAATACAAGGTCTCATGAGAAAATTACAAGCCCATGAAAAACAAGTCAAGAAGATGTGGGTGCACAAATACTTTTTCAAAAAAGATGGTTTTGTATATTCCTAAAAGGATTGAGGACATGAACAAAGCAAAAGAAGAGAAAGATTTAGAAGAGAAGGTCGAGACAACCTTAATAGGTCAACATGCCAATCGAATGAAGAGAACCGAATCGTCTGGTTTAACTAACAATAGCAATCCAAAATCTAGATTTGAAAAATTAAGAGTTAAATGTTGTAATTGTCAAAAGACATGTCATTATACTAGGGATTACTGGAGTTCAACAAAAAAAGTTGAAAAGAATGTGAATCTTATGATAAAAGAAGAGAAAAAAATCACCATACTACTACTGTACAATGTGAGAATGCAAGATACAAAGAGCATGTATCTAGAAAATAAAGCCAACAACCACACATGTGAAGACAAAGACAAGTTCATGGAGCTTAATGAAGCAATTAGAGGTAATGTTGTCTTTATAGATGATTCAAAAGTTGTTATAAAAGGAAAAAGTACAATTTTGATTAAATTAAAAGATGTCTTATATATATCAACAATGAAAAGAAACATATTGAGTTTAAACAAATTATTGGGAGAGGGGGGTAAGATTAAGATGAAAGATCGTCCATTGATATTACTTGATACCAAAGAAAATTTAATTGCAAAGGTAACCATCATAAAGAATATAATGTTCTTGCTAAACATATAGATAAATGTGCCTAAATACCTAAATACACGTGAAAGTTGAAACTTGTTTTTGACATATAAAACATTGACATGAAAACTTTGATAACTTGAAGATAATGACACAAAAAAAAGATGTTAAAGGATGTATCATCTATTATACATCCAAATCAACTATGTTAAGGATGTTTAATGGGCAACCGATTTCACAAGTTTCCTAAAAAAATCTACATCAAAAGCAAATCAACCCCTACAAGAAATACATGTCGATGTTTGTGATCCTATCAAACTAAGTTTGTTTGGTAAAAATTTGTATTTATTACTTTTTATTAATGAATTTAGTATAAAAAATTGAGTATGAGAAGTATGATGTGTTTTGTTGTTTTAAAATTTTTATGGCATTAATTGATAAAGATAATAATTATTCTATAACATTCTTCAAATATAGAAGGTAGTCATGCCTAATTCTCTCTCTCTCTCTACACACACACATAAAACGTGAGGCACATTTTCTATAGCTTTTGTTACTGTTCACACAGACTCAGATTACTATTTATTGTGACAGTAAAATAACCATTTTACACTCAGGGTCAAAAAATTTTAAACCCCGTGACTAGGGGTATTTTCAATTTTTCCAGGGGACATGGATGGTATTTCTGGATTTGTTGCATAGTAAAACAACACAAATAGCCCCTGAAAACGATAAAATAAGCCACACAGGACTGGAGGTAGTTCGCAATTTCTAGGGGACATGGATGATATTTCTAAATTTGTTGCACAATATAACTACGAAATTGACCTTAGAAAACGACAAAAAATAGGCATCGGAACTGGGGGTATTGCTGTATTTTCCACGGTGGTTTTTTCGTAGTTATCAGCTGGGGCCAAAGGGTGTATAGGTAATTGTCTATTATTTTATTATTTGCTTTTCAAAATACTCTAAGCACGTCATACGGACGCGTCTGCAGTGTATCCGACGCATGCGGCATTCAGGTGGCGCATGCACCACCTTACGGTGGTCCAAAATCGGCTTCTGCCATCTCCCATGGTGCGCCGATATGTCCTCTTTCTCCCGGTGTGCGCATGTGGACTTATGGTTGCTGATGAAACTCTGGTGGATGAGTTTAAATTTTTTCTTAGGTTTCTCTCTCCTTTCGCCCAAAAATACGCGTCGGTCATCGATGTTTGCCCAATGTTTATTTTGGTCCCTAGAGCTTTTGATTTCGCTTTTATTATTGTTTTTTCAATATAGTTTTTGATTTGTTGCAATTGTGCCCTTCAATTGAAACTGGTTATATATGTTGGGTTTCAATTTAGTCCTTATTCTTTTGATTTCTGGTTTACTTTTGATTATTTTAATTATTTTAGTATGCAAGTTTTAATTGTTTTTGATTGGGTCCTCCAATTGAAATTTGTCATATATTCTATATTGCATTTCGGTCCTTATTCTTTTAATTTTGTAAAAACATTACAATATTTTTAAAATGTCTTTATTTATTTCGGTCCCAAGGTTTTATTTATGTCAATTATATCCTTTAATTGAAATTAATTATATAGTTTGTTTTGATTGTGTCCTCCAATTGAAATTAGTCATGTATGCTACTTTTTCATTTCAATCCCTATTCTTTTTATTTTTTTTTAACAAAATTACATTGCAATTTTTTTTAAATATATTTATTTGTTTTGGTCCTAATGTTTTTATTTGTTTCAATTATGTTGTTCGATTGAAATTAATTATATTTTTTATTTTTCATTTCGATCCTTATTGTTTGAATTTTTTATTTTCTATTTATTTTTTTTGTTTTTTCTGTCATTCTTGGAGAACGTTTAGTTTTTATCCGTATTTGTGCATCTATATTTTTAGTTTTTGTTTTTAATTTTTTTTGTTTTATTTTTTATTAGAGATTTATTTTAATTTGGTTCAGTCCTGAAATTTTAATTTATGTTGGTGATCATTTTCAAATTAATATTACTTCCTTTTTCACTTTGTTCTTTTTTTGTGTTTTCTGTTATTTTTATCTATTCTTCGGATCAGATAATTTTATGATTTTATTGTTTGCGCCATAATAATGATAATTTTAGTGATTATTTTTTTTATTGCTTTTTTAGTGAAAATGTTTTGCTTTTTTATCTTAATAGAAATTCTGTAGAGATTTGTTATTTTCACTGAAATTTATATTATAATAAAAAATCATATATTTAATGTTTTTTACGTTAAAAAAAATATGATGCCACGCACATCAAGACGCGGCGGCATATATATATATATAACATGAAATCAGCAGCAGCTTCTCCATTAAACAAGAATAAAAGCATTAGTTCTGGTGAGACAGAAGATCTTTGGCAGCATTAGATTCCTTCGATAACTGAGTTATAACTCCATGTAATAAGAACTGTTTGGTGCAAGCATCAACCATCGGCATTTCTCCACACCAGTACCATCTGCGGACACTATAGCCTGTGTGTCAACACACTAATGGAGAATAAAATCTTCAAGTAGGTAAATTTCATGATACTTACTTTTCTCACCTACACTCCCGTTTTCTATATATATTTTACTTTATCTTTTGAAAACAATGCTTTCATATGCACTTTTAAACACTTTTATCTAACCTGTACACCATTGAAAACACCTTGACTCTAATATATATATATATACATATATCTAACATATATATATTGAACTCACTTGCAACTAGCATGATTATGTAAGAGATGATGGTCAAGATTCTCTCTTTCTATCCATCAATCAAAAGGAACCGGTTTGTCTATCAAAATAATCTTGTAGTTGGTCCCAATAAAAAAACTATTGCAACATAAATCCTCTCATTAGACAATGATTGAAATGCTGAAAGTTTTTTCTTTCTGGAATGACATAGCTACATGCTTATGAGACTCTACCCATTTTGTCATCTAATCCTGGATATATTTATAAGACTCGATCAATCCATGATCTAGTCAAGGTTTGATTCATAGATTAAACAAAGTTAATTTACACATCATGGATTAATCTTGATTTATTGAATTTTGTTTTAATTAAACAATGTTACTTAAAAAATAATAATAGAAAATCTAAAACAACATTAATTAAAAAAACTTTGATCGGATTAATTGAGTTTAACTAGTTAAAATCAATTCAAAAGCAAACCTAAATCTCAACCAAACCTTGAGTTTACATGTAATTTGGATCGAAAGAAAATTATTTTTTTACATCCTTAACAGTCTCCACAAGGCCACCACTATTGCATGCAAGTACAGGCTTATCGACAAATTAATGCATGGGATCATACCTTAGGAGTATAAATTACAAATCAGGTTAATATTCCAACAACCTCATCTCAAAGAGAATTTTCATCTTAATGAAAGACTCTCAGTACAAGAATACCAGCATTTTGCAGAATGTAATCGAGTTCACAATCGTCGTTCCCGTGGTAGTTTTTATCGGTATTCTTTTTTTTGGTATAAACCACGCGGTGTCCCAAACACTGGCCCAGACTAATCTATGTTCGTACCGGGTGGGCCCTGAAGGGGTGAAAGTGCTCCCCCGGCTCTATACAAGAGGAGGGGTTAAACTCCTGACCTCTCTTAAAGGACGAGAGCGCCCTCACCACTCACGCTAGGACCCCTTGGGTTTTATCAGTATTCTTGACACTAGCTCCTTTGGAAACATTAAAAGTCAACCTAATAGACCCAAAAGTAATCGATTCTCTTACAATCCCAAATGTCAGATATGCAAAATAGAGGGTCATATGGCTGATAAATGCAGGAATCGAACGTTGTGATCGTTTGACACAGCTAGCTGAATCGTTTCATGAGTTCTTGCTCTGTATCAAATGGTTCCCCTCTTATGGACATGAGTGCCTCACCTCACATGACACCAGACTCGGTAAATATGGACTCTTCCGAGCAATTATTATGGGCAATGAAGCCTCTTTACCCATCACTTACGTTGACATTTCTTATTCCTTTCCTAATTTACTCTTGCTTGATGTTTTAGTGGTTCGTCACAGTACTAAGAACCTCTTATCCATTATCAAATTAAGTTTTGATTTTTCCTTACAAGTTATGTTTATGGACTCTTTCTGTATTGTTTGACGACCACGACGAAGACAACAATAATGACATTTATATATTAAAATGGGGTAATGTTGTCTTGGACATGTAATCCATTATGTTATTTTCCTATTAAATAAAAAAGAACAACTTTCTCTCATATCTATCTTTTATACTCTCTTTTTTTATATTCTGTGTGCCAACTTGCCAAGATCCGTAGCCTCTAATTTTCTAAAACTGATACTTAGTCAAATGATGTATTTTGGATCTTGTCAATAATGATATTTGGAGCTTTGCCCTTGTTAAATTGATAATACGGTTTTCATATTATGATATCTTTATTGATGTTCATTCTTTCTTTACTTGGTTTTATCCTGTGAAGTTGAAATCTAATTTCTATGAAATCTTTATCCAATTTAAGAACTTTATGAAAAATCAATTCTTTTATGGAAAATCAATTGAATTTTGTAATTCATGTTTTCAATCTCACTTTCGCAATCCTAAGATTCATCAACAAATGTTCTGCCATATTTACCATCTCAAAATGGTTGTGCTAAATACAAGCATCGTCATGTGACTAAGATGAACCTTGTTCTTCTATTTCATTCATGTATTCCTACTTCTTGCTTAGTTGACGCCTTCATTACTATGACATACTATGAGATTTCTCCCTTTGATATCTTATATGGCAAGGTCACATATTATATAAATTCTCATCATTTTGATTGTAGAATTTTTCTCTATTTACATAACCATGCTTTTAATAAACTTTCCCCTTATAGTCATCCTTGTATTTTCTTAAGGTATAATCCTTCATACAAAGGATTTCATTGTTTAGTATCCCATTTCTATAAAAGCTTATATCACTTATTGATAAATAGAAAGAAACAGGTAACAAAGATGAAAATGATGCCGATATTACATATACCATGATATGACTTATTGGTGACAATCTTTAATTCTCTTAATTTCTTTGCTCCTTTTAGTTTAGAAGGTGTAGAAAGAGGAAAGAGAATACATCATTTTACATAAATAAATAAAAAAAGCTTATTATATTTCTTTTTGTTTATATTCGACAAACTTATTCATTATTGTTATTATTATTATCTTACTCCAAATTGAGCCAAAAAAGAATGGAATCAGGCCATGAAATTTGAATCGAATTGGTTCGGTTATGGTTTACGGTTGCGAATAGATTATATATATATATATATATATATATATATATATATATATATATTAATTTGGACCGATTCGGTTATGGTTTACCAATTTATCCTTAAGAAACCTAAACCATGTGGAGTATAGGCACATACATTCACAAAAAACTATCTCCTTAAGATACATCTTTTAAAAGAACAAGATCGACTATGTGATTCTAGGAAGACAATATCTCTTAAGAAAAACTTACCATGTGTGTGTGTGGACATTCATCATTATATTCTATTTGTTTTAATAGTACATAAATTCACTTTAAAGACTTTTATTTTACACCTCTTTTTCTATCAGTTTAACTTAGTATATATACTTTCTATTCTTAATACTATCAAAACAATATTACAGCTTAATACTGAAAAAAATGACAATAGAAGAGGCAGCAGTAAGCTCTCCTAATTTTAGTGATAATAGCATGGCAGAGAGGTGGTAGGTTTTGCACAAAACCATATCCATTGCTACAAGACACCATCATCAAATGAACATATAAAAATTTCCATAACTTGAAAAACCTTTCCCATTAATTTTGAATTATCTTTGAAAGTTGAAAACACCAAAAAAATACAAACTAATGGATCATAAGTGGAAAAAAAATCCATTCTAAACCAGGATTGTCAATTCCATTTTAATTAGTGCTTTATTTTTTCAATTGAAAAGGAATGTATCGATTTTGAAGCATTTCGGCACTCCATCTCTAGGGTGTGATGTTTATATTTTTATATATTATTAAATATATTAATTTTAAAAAAATAGTTCAAATCCAACAAAAATATATTTAGAATTGTGCAATTTAAATTTCAAACATAAGTAAAAAAATGAGAGTTGAACTGATATAACTCGACTGACTTGACGAGTTCAAATATAAAGATGAAAAATTGATAAAAAAAAATATAGTTTAACTAAAAAAAATGAAGTTGACATCTTAAAAAAATATTGAAATAACGATTTATTGAATCAACTCGGGTCAACCTAGGCTAACCTTTCAAATGTGTGACCTCTATTATAAGAACATGATAATCTTAAATAAATCAAATCAAATTATAAATTTCAATTCGTAATAAACTCATTGTTGAATAATGAATTTGAGAAAAAAAATCTAAAAAAAGACACAATAAAATGATTTTTCTGAACAAAATGATGAATATGTATAATATTATGAGAATGTCATCATCAATATTGCAAGATCGTTATATTCTCTGATTGCTCTGAAATTTTAACATAATATATATAAATATGTTAAGAGACTCATCGTAAAATTTGTATCTCAATCTAATAGTTAGATTACGAGATATGATTGGAATTGTAAAACTATTCATTATTAAAAAAAATATTATTTGGCTGGAACAAAATGAGCGAAACAAATCCGAAACGTTCTGGCTGGAATTGGAACGGAATTTACGAAACGGACTATGAAGTTTAAGCGAGATAAAATTTGCTCTGGTCTGTTCTATTTTTTGAATTAAAATGAAATGTACTAACCTTTCCAAACAAAACAGAACAAAATTGACAACTTTTATCTAAACAAAACATAATCAAAATACAATTGGGAATAGCTTGATTGAATCTGTGAAATATCTATTATAGAATATGTCAACAATATGGCGTCACTGCTGTCTTAAGCGTTTATGCATTTGTATCAATATTTATACCAATCCTGTTGGAAACATACAACTTGTCCAAGTGTCATATAGCCCCCCTCCACTCGTCTTGCATGTAGTAACCCTTTCATTTATCATGCATTGATAGTTCATTGAAGCCAAGCTAGACCAAACCCGAAATCTCTCTCTCTCTCCCAAACAGAAGAAAAAAGAACGAGAAACCCACAAACAGAAACGCCCCCTTTAAACTTAACCAGCAAAAATGAGCAGCAGCAGCAGCTTTACCAGGTTTTATGATACCTGGTTCGACCAACTCAATCAACTTCTGGAACAATTGAGGATAGCCCCCAAACCACCAAGTAGCCAAGATGATAGAAGCCATCTTAGCAGCCTAGCCCAGAAGATCGTAAGCCACTATGCCGAGTTCTATAGGGTGAAATCTGTGGCCATAGAGAGTGACGTTTTGTCAGTCTTCACAGCTCCTTGGGCCTCCTGCTTCGAGAGGTCGCTTCACTGGATTTCTGGGTGGCGTCCCACCACCTTGTTTCACCTTGTCTACACTGAGTCTAGTATTCTGTTTGAGTTTCATATTGCTGATATTTTGAAGGGCCAAAGTACTGGAGATCTTGGTGATCTATCACCTAATCAATTCAGGTTTCGATTTCTGCACATTTTGTGTATGTTCTTGGTATTTACTTGCTTATTTTTCTTTAATAATAAACTGTTTGTGGCTTGGCAAATAAAAATTCAGTTATAATTCTGAAATGAATAATCTCCATGCTCAAAACAGGAGAGTCAGCGAGTTACAATGTGAGACAGTGAAAGAAGAGAATGCAATAACAGGTGAGCTATCAGAGTGGCAAAGATAGTGCAGCTGAGGTGATGCTGGGGCCATTCACAGATCTTGGTGACAAGATCGGACGGCTGGTGAGTGTTGTGAAGAAGGCAGATGACCTAAGGCTGAGAACAATCAGGAGGGTTGTTGACTTGTTGACCACACAGCAAGCAGTGGAATTCCTGGTTGCCGCCGGTGAATTGCAGTTTGGAGTCTACGGGTGGGGGAGGAGGCTGGATCACCGTCCATGTAGCAGTGCTTGATGCCTCACCATATCTAGTAGTTTTTGGTGCTTCAGTCACAATTTTATGTGCTAGACGATGTCGTCCAAGGTGTTGTTTATGTTCTGTCCAGTAGGAATCTCCGAATACAGTTGGTTGTCAACCTTTATTGAATGTGGGTTTGACCTAGATGTTTGAGATCGGCTTTTATTGATTTTGTTTAGTCAAATGATAACCTCTTAAATCTTGCACTAACAATTGAAACTGAACCTTGAATGTAAGTTTGATCATATCATATAAAGTAATTAATTGGCTTTTGTTCTAATCTCGAAGTAACTGAAATTAACTAATGAATTCATATTTATTATTTAAAAAGTAAACCATATCAAGCGCATGCTAGTTTGACAAATAAGTTTTTTTTTTTTTTTTTTAAAAAAAGAAAGAATTAATTACTTTTTGTTTCTTTAACATTAATCAATTGTTGAATCCATAGTTGCCTGTTTCATTCCGTTTTGGCCGCAACAGTGAAAACGTTTCTTATCAGTTAAAAAAATGAGACAAAACGACGTCGTTTTTATCTCGATTTAAATTCTAGTCCGTTCCGTAATTTTTGGCCAAATACCGGCTGAAATATTTTGGTATCGTTCTGCTCGTTCCGTTTTTTGGCCAAATAGTATTTTTTTAAATAATAAATAATTTTACAATATCAATCATATCTTTTAATTCAATCATTAGAATGAGATGAAATTTTACGAAGAGTCTCTTGATATATTTATATATATTATGTTAAAATTTTAGAGTCATTAGATAATGTAAAGACTTTGAGAGATTGATGATGATATTCTCATAATATTATACTTGTTCATAATTTTGTGTAGAAAAATCATTTTATTGTGTATTTTTTTAGATTAAATTGCACAATTCTAAATAATTTTATTGTTAGATTTGAACTAATTTTTTTTAATATATATATTAACAGTACAATTCAGAAACAGTATGCCAAAACTGAAATATTTCGTTCCAGTTGAAAAAAGAAAACACCAACCAAAACAGTAATGACAATCTTGGTTGAATCATCTTTATTGAGGTGCATATCCACCACTTCCCTAATTGTTGAATCCTAACGAGCATAGAAAGAAGGAGAAAGGAAGTAAAAAGAGGATTTGAGGTTAATTAGTTAGAGTTTTTATTTGAGATTAATTTTATATTAAAGTAATTTATGAATTTTATTTAGGGTTAAAATGATGATCCTTAAACTTGAAACAACCAAAATTTTATTTCTTTATTTAAATCTATAAAATACATTTTTTAAGGAAATTAGATTTTCTCACATCAAAAAATAATGATGTTCCTCCAAGGTGTGTTCAAGATTTTTTTAACAACATTGAAAACGAAACACGGTGTTTACTTGTTGGCTCTTTTTTTTTATTTCCTTTATTTTTCTTCTTTTGTTATATCAATATCACTTTTTTATAATTGATTTGTTATACACTCTTTAAATTGATTTATGAACATGTAAATTAATTTGTATAAGTTTTTTTATAAACAACTTAGGTATAAAACTAATATTTAAAAACACTTAAGAACACAATTGTATTTAAAATTATTTTATTTTTACATATTTGTTTAAGTTGCATTATTTTCTTAGAATTTTTTTATTAAACTATGCTAAAATACTCTAAAAAAAGATGGTTCCAACACAGGCATCGACAACCTAACGAAAGCACGTGGCAGCTTGCAAGTGAATGCAACATGCATGGTGACACCTTGCGTTTCTTGAAATGGCAACCTATCATTTACCAAGAGAGACTAATCATAAGAAATATTCATTCATGGCCTAAGAAATTAGCGGCCAATATTAGCCACCAATTCTGACTTCTGCCCGGCAATTATCATCGGAAAGCAACCATTTTTCATTTCCGTTGATTCGTGAAGGTTCCGATCGCGACTGCAAACTGTTAACATTAATTATACAGCTAAATTAGGTTATTCTTTCGTTGTAGTATCATCATCCATGAATGAATTATTGTGAATTATAATAATAAAATTATTGTTTTATCTCCCAATATATTTAATTTTAATTTTGGAAATCAGGGAGTATTTTTGATATTTTTATATTTCTATATATAATAAATTGACTATTATACCTCGAATAAAACAAAAACCAAGAATTATCCGCGAGATATCACAGTAATTTTATATTTTCAACAAACAACACGATAACTCTTTTATCCTCTAACAAAACAAAACATCTACGAGAGTGTTTCTTGTTTCCACTTAATTTTTTCCAGACTCATGTGGAATTGCAACAACAATACAAACAAGAGCAAACTATTGACGCATTTTCTCTTTAAGATCTAACACAATAAATGTAGACTAAAAAGTCAAGCTTTTAGAGAAGCATTGACTATCTCTTCTTTTGTTCCGACCAGAATGACCGGCAATATTTGATGAAAATTACCACCAATCAATTTATTTTTTCCCACCGAACAAGTGATTGTCACCCTGAGAGAACATTATGTATTGACAAGGTCAAGGGCTTCAAAAAAACATAAGTTCTTCAACCAATGCATCTCGCCATCATGCAAATTGAAGCTGCGTTCTCTCTCTCTTTTTGACAAGGTCAAGGATTTTTTAGGGAAAGTGATAACGGTTATTTTTGAAAGTATTTTTCATTTAAAAATATATTAAAATAATATTTTTTTTATTTTTTTTAAATTATTTTTTGATATCAGTACATTAAAATAATTTAAACACACAAAAAAATCATTTAAAATGGAAAAAAAAAGAAGGAAATAGTAGTACAACTGCTCTCCCAAACAATTTCTAAGAGAAATTATTTTGAAATTCGAGCTTTTGCAAATTTATTTTTGTTGTTGAAGTATTGGTCCTTTAACTTAAAATTTTGTCAAGCTTTCACTGTTCTAAACATGATTTACACTTGTAATTTACGTTTACAATATTCTGAACACTGTTTACGCTATGAATTTTTGTTTTTAATGAATGTTTCGTTGATCAAAATCAACTTAAACAAATTGCTTGCAAGGTTTATAAAACACTACAATACAGACAAGAGAAAACTATTGAACTTACAAAGAGCATCGCATTTGGGATTTTCAATAATTTCTTGCAAAATCCTTGTTTTGTAAAGTCTACGCTGAACAAGGCTGGAAAATTTATCTGCAATGACACTACCATCTGCCCCATTCACACCGTGCACTCTTCTATCCACTTCTTTCCAAATTTAATAGGTATAGAAGAAGCACCAAGAAATTCTTAACAAGAATTGAAAGAAAAATCTCTTCTGTAAAAAAGAAATACCTCAATCCAACTCTTCATGTTGTTAGAGTATAATATAATCATATTCTGGGGCCTCACCTATCAGCTTAAGCTTTTAGGTGAGATGGTTCCTTAACATGGTATCAGAGCCTGGTTGACCCCAGATGGTCACGAGTTCGAATCTCACCACCCCCCATTCTATTTGATAAAAAAATCAAGCACTGAGGTAATGTGGGCTCGTGCAAGTTTCAAACCCAAAGGGCTTTCACTTGAGGGGGTGTGTTAGAGTATAATATAATCATATTCTGGGGCCTCACCTATCAGCTTAAGCTTTTAGGTGAGATGGTTCCTTAACACATGTCAATCTTCAACTTGCTGAAAATTGTCATTTTTTCTTCAAAATACAGTCATGTTTTTAAGAGATAGCATTTGAATGTTGGTTTCAATATGAACTCTTCATGTCAATCTTCAACTCTTATTATTGTTGTGTGTGTGTGTGTGTGTGTGTGTGTGTATTCAATTGTTGGTTGACGTGAAGATATTGTAATTGTTTTGATGTTATAGTTTTTATAATAGATATAACGAGATGAGATCTAGGATGATTGAATTGGAAATAAGGTGATGAATTTGTGATTATGAAAAATTATTGTTTGTGATATGAATTTGATATGTTGGAATGTTCTAAATACAAAGAAAACTCTCTAATTTTTTCATAGAATCTTAATGAATTAGAAATATCAAAATCTTAAAATTGATGTGATTGATTGTAATTATTAGATAAACACGTTGATCAATTAAAAAAAATCCACTAATTTGGTTTCGTTATAAACGAACTTGTACCTAAATATTAAGAATGTTACAAGAAATGTTGCTCACTTCGGTCACTATTGGCACGAACTTTCTTGGTATCGTTGAATTTATTTCATCAAGATCTTTTTAATGATATCGGTGATGTTATAATTAGGAGTTTCAATGTAACTTCAAATCGTTTGATTGTTTTTTCTCTCCTCGTCATAAACTTTATGTCATCTGATTTCACAATTGTTTTTTAATATTTTGTGTTTATGGATAGCAACAAGTTTGAACATAGCACTTCTCAATCACAATATATACAAACTATTATATTTTACCAAGATGTTCATAATAGTTTTTTACATAGAAATTTTAAAAATAAACACCAACTTTTTTTAGACAAACGAATTTGATTAGAAACTCAAATAATCAGCTTCTAAATAAATAAATAAATAAATAAAAAACCAAAGTCAATGAAGACAGCATAAATTCTAATTAAAATAAAAGTCATGCGAACGCAAACAGCATAAAACACAAAGTTTTGCGCTTTTATTGTTTCTTATCAGACCCAGTCAAAAAAATCTCCTCCCTCCAGCAGCACCGTATCTTAAACTTCACCCTCTAATCACACTACTCCCACTTCCGGGTCTCCCCTCTCAATTCATATCCGCTTGCCACGTGTTCGAATTCAGGTCTCCCATTCGTCTGTCTAAGTTATCACCATACAGCCACGTAATTTTAAAACCTCCATACCAAAATAAATTTAAGGAAAAAAAAACTGTCTGTGTTTTCTTCTTCTTTTTTTAGTTTTAAGACAATAACACTCCAAAAAAAAAAAAAAAACAAGAGCAAAGAAAAGGGGAAAAAAGTTTGCCTTCTTCTCTTTCATTCCCTCCGTTTGCCTGCCTTCCTTCTAATGTCGCTGAGAAGATCGATTTTGTCGCGAAGGTTCTCGAGATCGTTCAATAACCAGAACAGAAACGAGCGAAATGGAGTGGAATCGGGGCGACTCGTTGGTGATTCGGGGGGTGAGTCAGGTGGGTGGGGGACTATGTTGCCTGAGTTATTAGGAGAAATAATAAAACGAGTTGAAGAGAGTGAGGATCGGTGGCCACAGAGACAACACGTTGTCGCCTGTGCTTGTGTTTGTAAGAAATGGAGAGAAGTTACCAAAGACATCGTCAAGTCTCTTCCTAATCATAACGACGACGGCAACAATAATGGAAGTTCTGGCAAAATTACTTTCCCTTCTTGCCTTAAACAGGTCTGGTTTTTTTATTTTATAATGGTGAATCTAAGGGGGTTTTATAAATATTTTGTGAAGGAATATTCTGTCATTCTGATTGGGTTTTATTCTAATTATATTGATTCAAGTTAATGGGGATCTAGTGATTAAGATTCTGTGCGTTTGTTTGGATTTTACTAGATAATTTACCTTAATTCTTCTTTTGATTTGTTTTAAATTGCATTAATTTCTTTTTCTGGAAAATAAAAAACGAAAGATTTAGGAATAATAAATGAAGTAGAATGGAGCTGTTTAAAATATAAACTTTAGAAAGCAAATAGCTTTGATACAGAGGTTTTTATTTTGGGTTTCAAGAATTGATTTCAATTGCAACTTTAGATTTTTTAGAATATTCATCCGTGATCAGAGAATTATGAGGTGTTAGGGCAGTGGTGAAAGTTATAGGTTCAAGGCCTGCTTTTGGGTTAGAAAATTATGGAGGACATTGTCATCAAATTCCCCTTTTCAGATCCCTCTTTGGTTGTGTTCTGCATCTGGGACATGGTGTTTTTATATGTCGATGGGATCATTCTTTTGCCTATTCTTCTTCATGTTAGAACTTGTTTTCCATTTTGTTAGAGTACATATGGTATTAGACAAGGCATGGGTTACCAACTTGTAAATTTAGAATGAAGATCTATTCGTATAACTTGCTGAGCTGAGACGTGATTGGTTTTGAGGAGGTGATTCCTGGAGAATAATCGCAGCCGTATCTTAAATTACATTGCTGTTTTTATTCTATTTTTTTCTTTCGATTTTCCATTTCTGTTGAAAATGTATTTTTGGTAATATAGTCACTTTTCAATTCTCTATTCACCTTGCTGGTCAAATATGTTTTTGGAATTGATGGCTCTTTATTTTTTCTTCATTGTAAATGTAGCCGGGTCCGCGTGAATTGCCCCATCAGTGTATTATTAAACGGAATAAGAAGACTTCAACATTTTACCTATATCTTGCTCTTACTCCATGTAAGTAATAATTGGTAGACGTGTGTTTACAAGTTATGAAGATGCACAGAGGATTTTTCTTTGTACTAGTTTTGGAGCTAATTAGTTTTCTTGTGTAAATTTTTGGAATGTGACTTGCTAGTACCAAAGATGAAAGAGATACCGTTCATTTTGTCAACTTATACTCTTGACTTTTGTCTGTAGATATTATTGAGTGGTGGCCCAATACTTGTTCAAATCAACTTGACTCGGGTCCTTATTTGATATTGTGCATTCTTGTCAATAGATGAAATTTATTTGATTTAGGTGTCTCACCTATATATTGACTAGCATGTAATATTAAATTAAAATAAAAAAAGGTAAAATGCTTTCGAATTTGGAGAACTATGAGTGGTGAAAATGTTTTTGGTTTCTTCAATAGTCTATGGGTTATGACAGGTGCCTTGTGATGGTCAATATATTGACTAGCATGTTAAATTAGATTTTTTTTTTTGAATTTGGTGAACTATGAGTGGTGAAAATGTTTTTGGTTTCTTCAATTGTCTATGGGTTATGACAGGTGCCTTGTGATGGTCAATATATTGACTAGCATTTAATGTTAAATTAGTTTTTTTTTTTAAAAAAAAAAAAATGTAAAAGCTTTTGAATTTGGTGAACTATCAGTTGTGAAATTGTTTTTGGTTTCTCCAATTGTTTATGGGTTATTAGAGGTGCCTTGTGATGGTCAATGGTTTAGCATGAATTTGTAATTGAGCCTGGAAACTTGGATCCAACATTTCTTCTGCAAAAATGTACTCTCAGGCTCTGGGATTTGTGTCATTGCATGTATAAATCTGGATGTCAAATGTGCTGTTGAATAAAAAAATTATACTTGTTCTTCCTCCATTAATTCAAGTTTTATACTCGGGGAGTTTGACATTAAATATTCCTTCGTGTGTTGTTGTTCATCATGTGATCGGAAGTAGCAATCTGGACAGGTTGTGTACTTTTTAAGGGTCAGTGCATGATATAATCTGTCATAGCAGAAATTGTTGGGCACAAAGACTTGCTTAGATATTGTATCAATCAAAAAGTATGAGTTTTGTATTTGCAATTTCATTGTTTTTCTATATTAGGAAAATTATGGTACTTGCACTACAAAGAGTTGGTGCTCAAGCAAAATATAAAATTAAAAAAGGATTATAAATGTACTCAGGTACTAGTTTCTGAAGTGCACATGGAAAATAATGAAAATGTTTGGTTAGAGAAAATTAGATGTCAACTGTATTCAAATTTCTTATGTGGTAGTGGTTTCAATTTTTTTCTTTTATAGCATTGTCTCACATTATTGTCCTTGCTTTAAGTAATTATGGAAAGAATCATTTGGAGGATGTTGTAAAGCCTTGTTCAGAAGAGATGTAAGTAGGCAATACTAAACAATCAAGTTTATAATGAGTGGCTTGACCTGGTATGCAGTGTGTTCTGAAGTTTGCAAAAATTGAGCTGCAAATTATGTTCTAGTTTTAATTTCTATTTTCCTTGCGGGATTTTGATTTTTCATCACTGGATTATTTGTCTCATCATTTGACTAGCATAATGTAAACTTTTGAACTTTGTCTCATCAGAGATTCTCTTTTGTTTTTCTTTATAGCGTTAATGGATAAGGGGAAGTTTCTCCTGGCAGCACGGAGGTATAGGAATGGTGTTCACACAGAGTATATCATCTCGCTTGATGCTGATGACTTATCCCAAGGAAGTAATGCTTATGTTGGAAAGTTAAGGTAGGGTATTTTTGTATCAACAGGTGTCCCAATTGGTTCTTCTCAAAATAATGCTTTTAATGGATATAGTTACTGCTTACCATCAATCTGTGCCTGGGAGTTTAGGAACCATTGATGCATTTGCTAAGAATCTAGATAGCATTGTTTGTTCTCTTGGTCATGCTTTGCATTCACATAAATGCCAGTGTTTGGATGATCAAGTTTTCAGGTTTTGTTTCTACTTGGCAAGCTCATTTATTCTTTTGATTCATAATACATGGCATTTCATTATAGAGGTAATATGGATCTGAATTGGAAGGATACCTTGTTTAGTGTCTTGGAAATAATAAAGTTTAGTGTCGAATAATGGAAAAGATTGTGGCTCTGGATAGCTCGTGATGATACTTGTCATGAAAACAATTCCATTGCTCCTTTGAATATTGCAGTTCGGACTTCCTTGGTACCAACTTTACAATATATGACAGCCAGCCACCACACAGTGGTGCTAAGCCCTCAAGTAGCAGAGCTAGCCGGCGATTTGCAAGCAAGCAAATAAGCCCTCAAGTTCCAGCTGGAAATTTTGAGGTTGGGCAGGTCTCATATAAATTTAACCTCTTGAAGTCAAGAGGTCCAAGGAGGATGATTTGCTCACTTGAGTGCCCAGTGTCACGAGAAACTACCAGTGTCAAAAATGTTGACAACTCTAAGATGAAGCAACCGGAGTCTGCTTCATCTGGTTGTACAGTTTTGCGGAACAAGGCCCCGAGGTGGCATGAGCATTTGCAGTGTTGGTGCTTGAATTTCCATGGTCGGGTAACAGTAGCATCAGTGAAGAACTTTCAACTGGTTGCATCCATGGACCAAAGCCAGCCAGGAGGGAAAGGAGATGAGGAGACTGTCCTCCTCCAGTTTGGTAAGGTAGGCGATGATACTTTCACCATGGATTATAGGCAGCCACTTTCAGCTTTTCAAGCATTTGCCATGTGCCTTACTAGTTTTGGCACGAAACTGGCATGTGAGTAATTTACATGCAATAATTATGATGTTAAGATTATGGATTGCTGTTTATGTTTGGTTATCAGTCCTGTTGAGATCATTTCTACAAATGTTGGTTTGGCTGGAAGAAATCAATGCTGTAAATGTTGTTATTGTATCAATGACGAGCTTAAATTTTTCATCTCTAACAATTTGGTCCCTGCTTTCTTCGCTTAAGTACTTGAGAGCAATTGTGTACATTCCCAAGGTTGTGCTAATGATGGTTTTGAGATATGTTGTGAAGAGGTTGCGCTTACAGTTTAGATGGTGGTTAATTAATTGCTTCAATGGGAGTGTCGATTATTATGTTTTAGAAAGTGTTTTTTTTTATTTTGAAATGTATTAAAATTATGTTTTTTATTTTTTATTTTTTAATTATTTTTGATATCATTACATTAAAATAATCTAAAAATATATAAAATCTAATCTAAAGTAAATATATATATATATATATATATATATATATATATATATATTTTTTCTTTGACTTCTCTGAGAATTAATCAATCTCTCAATTTTTAGTTTCTGCCCCACACGATATTTCATGGACGGAAAGTTATCTGGGTGAAGGACGTGGAGAAAGGCAAAAGGGAAGAGGTGGCCAAATCGCAAGGTTCGACGTCACTGAATTTGTCATCGGAAAATTTTGAATTGCCTTTCCAGATGGTCAGGGCAGCTATTATCTCAGTGGACCCACCTCAAGTCGCTGGATGCACGTCTTTTATCTAGTCCTGATCAATACGCGTCGCTACAACCGCCGCCGCTTATTTTTTTAATTTTTTAACCATATGATTAAAAAAATAAACAATCAAAACTGAGCTGAGCTCGGTTAAAAAAGAAAAAGGTACGACACCAAACCCATTAGCCTGGTCACCCGAGTTACTTGGTCAAATCTAAAACCTGGTCATTGATGCCATGAAATTTACTTGCTTTTTTAATATAAAAAAATTATTTAATTAAATTGTTAAAAAAAATAGATAATCCCAAGATGATGGAATATTTTTTTTCTACGCCAGTTTGATGATAGGATATTTTTAAAAACATTGTCGATCACAAATAGTTTTTTTCTTTTTTTAATTTAGCATGGCTTTTTTTTCAAAAAATATCTTTTTAACTATATGATAAAAAAAAATAGACGTTCAAATTCTAACTCAGTTAAAATAAAAACAACTTACAATGCTAAACCCATGAAATAAGACGCCAGACGTGCAAACCTAATTATTAACCACACAAAGTTTAATAACAAATTAAGAAGCCTCTGAAAATTACAAAACATTGTGAATCATAAATTGAATATTCTATATTTTTTAATTCAACATGGCTTCTTTTTCAAAAATTGTTTTTTAACCATATGATAAAAATATTATACAATCAAATTTGAACATATATATATATATATTTTTTTTATAAAAAAAAAGTAAGATGCCATATCAATAAGTCATGGCAATATGAGTTATTGTGTCAAACCCCCAGACCTAATCATTAACTCCATAAAGTTTAATAACTTGATTTTCTTCTAAAATAACTTTTTGTTTAATTAAATGTTGAAAAATAGACATTGTTGAGATGCCATAATCAAGAAATAGCATCAACCTAGTTAATTGTCCGCATTACATTGCGGGTCGAGCAAATAATTTTTATAACTATTGAGATTAAAATATAATATTTATACATGTAAAATTTGATATAATAAAACAGATCAACATACCTTATTATAACAATTAACAACAACAATATTAAAGTCTTAACACTAACATTATTACTGCTAAAACAATAAAAATTATTAAATTACCCCAAGAAAAAAACACAAAAATTAACAAAAGAATAAGTAAGAAAAAAAACTAAAATTATTATTATTATTATTATTGCTTTAATAATGAAAAACAATCCTAAAAACTTTAACAAAAGAGCAAACAAAAAAATAAAATAAATGATAAAACAAAAATCATTTGACATAAAAAAATAAAAAAAATTGTCCGCACTATGTTACAGGTTAAGCAAACAATTTTTATAATTGTTGGGATTAAAGAAATTAATAGGATTTGCTTTCAAAAATAAAATATAATATCTATATATGCAAAGTTTAATATAATAAAACGGTTCAACACACCCTATTATAACAACAACAGTGAAGTCTTAACATCTAAAATTATTATTACTATTACTGCCAAAACAATAAAAATTATCAAATTATCTCGAGAGAAAAAAAAAAGCTCAAAAACATTAACAAAAGAGTAACCAAGAAAAAAAAACTAAAATTATTATTATTATTATTATTATTGTGTTAATAATGAAAAAAAATAAATGAAAGACTAAAAAAATCCTAAAACCTTTAACAAAAGATCAAACAAAGAAATAAAATAAATGATAAAATAAAAATTTATTTGATGTCAAAAATTCATTTGACTTGAAAATAAATAAAAAATAAAAAACTAAAAGAAAGAAAAAAGAGAAAAAAAAATAGAAATATCAATTTTCAAATGATCATAGACACAAACTAAAATTTAAGAGCTATTTTTTAAAAAAAAAAAATATCACCTCAACAAATAAGAAAATAATAAAAATTAAAAACCAAAGGTAAGAGCACACTTATATATACATTGACAAAAATAGGGACTATTCCAAAAATATAAAAAAATAAAGGGATTAAAATCAAAAATTAAAAGTATAAGGACCGAAATGAAAATCAAATATATTATCAATTTCAATCAAATGACAAAATTGAAAAAAATCAAAACTTCTGTACTGAATATATTAAGGTATTTAAACCCAATCCGGAAATAAAAAGATGGAGGACCGAAGTGAAACCTAAATATATAATTAATTTCAATCGAAGGACCCAATTGAAATAGATCAAAACTTATGTAACAGAAATCAGGACCATACAAAAAATTAAAAAGGCAGGGACTAAAGTGAACAAACCATAAAACTGGGGGCCTCTCTTGTACTTTAGTGTGCAGGAGAGAGAAAATTGAAAAAAAAAAGTTCAACCGGCCACCGTCACGACTTTGGGCACCCTTTGCCAAAACACGCCACACCATGAGAAAGACCACATGGAGGAGCATCGGGGGAGACACCAAAAGCTCATTTTCACCTGCTAGAGAACGTCGCACGTGCAGCTCGAAGTGGGCATTTGACCGAACACCGGCATCCACGTGTGGCACACACGCGCGTAGTTTTCGACAGATAATAATTAAAAAAATAGTCATTTACCAGAACACCCCTACAGCCAATTCTTCAATTTTCTATTATTGGGGGGTACATTAGTATTTAGCTGTTTTCAAAATAAATACCTGTGGTACCCCTCTCGACTAGAATTGTGTTGTCTTTTATGGGGGTAGATTAATATTTAGCCATTTTAAAAAATTATAAAATTCTCGTTAAGCCCTCTGTGTTAAACCCTTTTTTTGTCTTTTTCGAGGGACAAAAATATTATTTTAATGTGTAAACAAATATAAAAAAAATCAATAAACTGTGAATTGACCGACACGAAAACCAACCAAAAAATATACTATTACAATCCACAGTGTTTTCACTCACAATGAATAGTAAAACACTGATCTTTTTTAGTATATTTTATAATAATAGGAGGGGGGTGAAATTGAAAGGAAAAAAAAAACTTATCTCAAAGTAAAATTGAATATGGACCAAAAAAATAGGGACTAAATCCAAAAAAGTAAAAAATTGGATGAAATGAAAACAATCAAAATTTGAAATTAATTAAAAAAAAAGATGAAAACAAATTGAATGGTTGAGATGCCAATTTGAAAGGTAGAAAGAGAAGAAAACAAAATTGAAAACGTCACCGCATGCTCCTAACAAAAAGAATAAGGTCAAGGCAAATCAAAAAAAGATTTTGTAATCACCAAAATCAATCACACACCATTCAAAGACAGAGCAGAAGACAATCATGAAGTTTTTTTTCCTTTATTTAATTTATAAAAAAACACCACTTGCCCATACAAGTAGTTGTAATGAGAAAACCACCCACCGAGTAATGATGAATAAGCAACCATGCCAAAGCCATTAAAATTGAAAACCATAAGCAAGGGGGAAACACCCTACAATAGCTAGCTCTTTTTTTTTAGGACGAGACGATTCTTTAACTGATTAAAAATAGCAAAATTACCACGTGCCTCCAAAATAATTCTAGAATAATTAAGCTGGGGAAAAAGGATACAGTTATCAACTGTCACAGCCTCCCGTAAATGATAGCATACAACGCTGGTTTTCCCACATGTTTGGTATTGCAATCCAAGTTCAAGGCCCAGTAGAAAACATACTCCGGAATTTGGAGGGGAAGCCTAAATAAAATATGGATATCGTGACAAAGCTCAGAGTCTACGACTAAACCAGTTAGATTTCATTAGAATTGCCAGGCTAGCTTTGATGGTTAATCTAAATGGTGTGATCCGGCAACCACTGACCCAACATCCTTAACAAGTTGCACCGTGAACTTCCAAATAGGTAGACAATTTCATCACCTTATGCAATGAGGAAGGACATTTACAAAATGGGTCTTCGTTTTCAAGTGAAAATTCATGCAAGACTAAACCATCCATAAGATTTTGGTCCACAAAACACAGAAGAGGAACCTAGGACAGAAAGGTAAATCCAAATTCAAAGTCATCACACGGCTCAAAGCGATTGTTTCTTACATGCGATGCGTGCGAGCCATAACAGCGGTAGAAAGGGTTCATCTACACCACCAATTTTAAGACTCAAGACAACAGCGGAAAACAACTTTGTAGCTCCTTGCTGTGTTTCAAATCCTACTTCACTTCTTTCCCCGCAGTTTCACACCAAGAGCCCTCTCCAGTTTGCCTATAATCTGTTGATTAGGAATGGCTTTTCCGGATTCGTACTCCTGTATTATCTGGGGCTTCTCATTGATCAACTGCACCCGGGGAAAAAATAAGAGTACTGAACTAAAACTTTTAAGTTACTGTGTCTGAGAGAGAGAGAGAGAGAGAGAGAGAAACCTGTCCAAGTTGAGCCTGGGTAAGTTTCTTGTCCATTCTACCCTGCATAATTGATTTCTTCAGTTCACTTGGCACTCGGTCATCTGTGGAAGAACAGCACAAACAGACCAGAAAGTTTAAGGATGGTTTTTTCTTCCAATGGAAAAGTATCACACACCATCTAACAAAATCAAGAGTACCTTGTGAGAGAGCTAAAACCAAGCAAGGAGATATAGAACATGCTAAAACACTAAAAAACTTATGTGGGGGTGATTTAGAGAAACATAATCATCATTTTGTGTAACATTATACATGAAGATGACCAAAGAAATGAGTGAAGTTCAACTGAGCAAGTGCTACTTATTCAGTACATAGAATCATAGGAAAAAAACACAAATAGTTTTATACATTTGTGTTCCTCATATTTTGATTCCCATGATGACTTAAAAAGCCTGAAATACAGAATTTTCACCATGAAGAGTGAAATTCTAGAATGATGACAAGGAGGTAACAGAGGTATACCGATTCCTTTATGCACTTTCTTCAGCTAAAGATCAAAAAGGGAAAGCTTATCTCTAGATGAGATTAAATGCTACATGTGTGCAGACAAGCACAAAAAAAAAGATATATATTATACTCACGAGCAAGGTTCTCTGTTTCTTCATCGAGCTTCCTTGTGTTCAAAGAAGTGCTGCTAGAAGCAGCCTTGTTCGTACCAGCAGTTGCTGCAGGTCAGATTAAAATACAATCATTTTAAGTTCACACAAACAAACATGATGGAAGTTTATTATTTTCTGTAGCTGCCATATTATAGTTTCTTTTTTCCTAGATTAGGGTTTTTTAAAACTTATAAATTAGGGTAGATACGTGTTTTTTTCATTTGATTATTTTATATTCATAACAAGTTAATAATAATTTAAAAAAGAAAAGTTGAAAATTATCACAGAAACCCTAATCCCTAATTTTTTTTAATTATAATGTTGCTTATTATCACAATATATTCCAAAATACCGAATACAAAGAGAGATCCAAAACACTTATTAAATGTTCTTTAGATTATTGTATCAAGAAACAAACCCTAACTTCACTATCATCATCAACAATAAAAAAGAAATGTTTGGGTTGACAGATTGAATTAGATTAACCATCTAAATAATACGCGAGACAATAAGAGAGGAGAAGGATACATTTTTTGACGGTTTCGATCTCGGCGCCGGAGCGGCGGGCGGCGTTGACGGCCTTTTCATCCTTCTTGGCGGCGGCGTTGGGAGCTTTCTTGCGGATCACTACGGGTTCCCAGTCCTGAGAGATTGGTCCTGACATTTTTTCTTCCCTCTTTTTTATCAACAATAATCTCTCTCTCTGTCTCTCTAGTTATATCTGGATAGGTGATTTTAATTATCGCTATATCTCTGGTTTTTAGGACACTGGCCTCCGCTTCTCATTATATAGGAATAGGAGGGGCGATCGAAAAATAAAAAAGATTCAGCATATTACGTGGCGAGTAATCCCTCCTCTTAGCCGAATGAATTTGGGCCCCATTTACAGTAGAAAAACAAATTGTGTAGTTAATGGGCTTGTGGGCTGCTTGCAAACCTTCAAAAATCAAAATGCTTTCCTTTCCTGTCTAGAAAATACCTAAAATAAATTATTATTTTTTTAATGGTAACGAAGAAAAAAAACATACATGCTAATATTTGCTTAAGAACTCAATCTAAGTAAAAACATTACATTTATCTTAAATTCATGGGTATCATTGTTAAATTCTTAGATTTTAGTTTTAATTTATTATTGTGTTAATTAGGTTGACACTATAAAAATTTAAGGTTTGCAAACTAGAGAAATTTGTGGAATCAATTGATGCTATATGTGATAATGATATAATATGTTGTGATTCACAATAATGTTAAAGTGTAATTACATTATATGATTAACAATATATTATTCACTGATCTTAGTGTGGCATATGTTTTATTGTTCTATCTTTCATTTTGAGGTCATTTTGCAGTGTAATTGGGGATAGGATTTCTTGCTTGTTTGTACAAGCACTATGTGTTGCAAGCATGAAAGGGGCAAAAAGTTAGGGAATGTTTGTTATTCTTACAATTTTAACAATATATTATTCACTGATCTTAGTGTGACATGTTTTATTGTTCTATCTTTCATTTTGAGGTCATTCTGCAATGTAATTAGGGATAGGATTTCTTGCTTGTTTGTACAAGCATTTATGTATTGCAAACATGAAAGGGACAAAAAATTAGAAAATGTTTCCTACTCTTAGAATTTTAACAATATATTATTCACTGATCTTAGTGTGACATGTTTTATTGTTCTATATTTCATTTTGAGGTCATTTTGTAGTGTAATTAGGGATAGGATTTCTTGCTTGTTTGTACAAGCACGTATGTGTTGCAAGCATGAAAGGGGAAAAAAGTTAGGGAATATTTGCTACTTTTACAGTCTTACAAGTATTTCTTTGTTATCACAATAGGTATCTTGATTTTGAGTTAGTTATCGATTGACTTTTTTTTGTCATGTAGTTATGATTGTGAGAGCATTTGCGCCTAAAGCATCTTCATATTGATCCAAAAACCTAATATGTTTATGATAGTTGCAAGAGTATGTTTATTCCTCTTTATTAGGAAACAAGTAATATGTTGTTTATAATTGTATCTTTAAATTAGAAATAAATTAAAATAACATATTTAATTAGTTTATTGGTTTTAAATATTAGGTGGTGTGGATTAGGAACTATAAAAATAATTCAACATATAATTTATTGTTTTATAAGATCATTTTATAAAATCTTTATGGGATTAAAAAAAATATAGATGTTTTATGTATCACCAAATAGAAAGTGAATATTATGATAGTGACAAAGAGTTTTTTAATACCGAATCAAGGTGTTTGGAAAGAACATGTTTTAGCTCGATACTATCAAGAATTCTTAACTATTGCATAGGAATAACTACATTTTCAAACACACACATCCCGTCCAATATTTTATATTAGAGCTTCTCTCATTCTTTTTATCAAGCATAATGATGCAAATCAGGGTTTTTTTTATCGAGCATAATAATGTTAATCGAGCTTTAATGAGTTTAAATATGCAATGTCAAATGATTTTACTTGCTTATTTAAAAAAAAATGCATTGTTGGAACAAGATTTGAACACTAAGTGTCTAAATTCAGAGATTCATGCAATAGCCAATCACATGACAAAGATAATTATACAAATATTAACAAGATTATTTTTATTAGGGAATGACTGAATTGTAAATATTCTATTAGTTATGTATCCATCCTGAGTTATTTTGCCAAAAATATTGGTTAAATATGTTAGAAAAATACAAGAAGCACAATTTACTTTTAACATGTTAAGAGTCTTTACCAAGAAAAATTGTTGATATGATTTTAGAACCATCACTAGATTAGTGATCCACACTTTATTACTAGTTGGGTCTATTTTTTAAATTGACAAAAAAAAATGTTAATGTATTTTAAAGTAGAAAGGATTTTTTTTATGATTCAAATTATAAACTTAATTATGTTTAATAAGCTTGTTTTGCTTCATTTAATTATATTAAGAGATAAAAACACCAGTAAAAACGTTAAAAAAAATGATCATGATAATTTGAAGAAAAAATAGGTGGTATTATGAGATTTTTTGCCATAACAATAATAAACCTCATAAGAAATGGGTTTTAATTTAAAAACATCTCAAAAACAATCTTGGTTCATGTAATAAGAACAAAAAAAGAGATAAAAAAAAATTACAAAAGGATAAAAAGCCATTAAAAAAATTAAAATTTTAAAAATGGAACAAAACATAACTCAGGTCAATAAAATAGAAAATGCAAAGAAAATAACTCAATTAATAAGAATGGGATGAGCTAATAGAAAATAAAATGCAAAATGTAAGGACACTCATTTCCTAGTCAACTCAATGTCAAGTGATAAATTAGAAACATAAAAGTGAGCCTCCCAAACTCTTGATATGGTTTGTGAAAAAGGTTTAGGTTTTGAGAAAAATTATGAATAAAAAGATGAAATAGAAAAAACAATTGGAAAAAGGCCAAAAAAAAATAGCCTTGTAAACCAAGGCAAGCCAACCAAACTTCACAACCCGGGTCAAATGAATATAAAACAACTATAATTGTCTATTTTCAAACAAAAAAATCAATATAAAAGGAGAGGAAAAAGAGAGTCGAATCAAGCTAAGAAAGGTTGTCAAACTCGTGACTCATGTTATTAAATTAGAATAACCTTGTGAAAAGCAAAATCTAGAAAAAAAAATACAAATCTCAATTCAAAAAACTCAAAGTAAAAAGGATGATATACAAAAGAAAAGAAACAAATTAAAAAAAGTTTAACTCAATAAGCCCACCAAACCTTATAATTTACATCATGTGAATGAGATAACTTAATAGAAAGAAAATAAAAAGAATCATGATGATCAATTCTCAAACCAACCAAATATTATAGGACAATCATGAAAACATTCAACTAAAAACAAGAACACAATCTGAGTCAACTCAAATTAATTCATCAAACCCACAATCAAGATCATGAAAATGATGATAGGTGTTGAAAGTCATGGCTAGATCTGGTGACTGGAAAACAACACGCCAACAAAAACACATCAACCTCTTCCACTGTCCTGTGCATGGTGTGCACACCATCAAAATTACCTTGTCCATCCAAAAAATGGTCCCTCATTTTGTCTTTGGTTTCAAATATCATTCATGTTCTTTTAATTATTTCATATCAACAAAATTTAATTGAAACAAAGTGAACAATCTCCTAAGATGAATTCTAATTCACAAGAAAACAAAAGAATCCAAAAAAAAGCAATTGAACTACCGGAAAAAAAAGAGGCTAGAATTTGAAACTCCCCATGTAAATCAGTTCCTCATGGTAGAGAAAATAAAAAAGGCTTCATTTTTGTTTAATCTTCAAACTCAATCCCCAAATCTCTAATCAATAAAATTGAACTTTATATCGCTAATCAATCAAAACAAATACAATAAGTCGTATCCCTTCTACTTTTATTTTTATTTATTTTTGTAAAAAAAATAACTTTTGGGTAGTGTGTTATTTCTTCAACATCACCTCTTTCTGAAAACAAAGCCACTGAAGCTCCTATCCAAGGCCATTCTTTCCTGACTGCACGCACAAGAAGAAATACTGGAAGTCTAGTTTTATATCAGCTCGCTACTACGTGCATGTTATTACTTTCTGACATCATTCACTCGCTAAAGCACCAACACTTCTATCTCTTCCATCTTTATTCTGTCCCTGCAGAAAGTAGGACTTCATACCAAAGTCGTTTTTTTTGCAGCTTGATCCTCCTGAAATGCATCATAGATGGAAATTAGTAAAACCCTGGTTAAACCCAAGGGAGGAAGATGACCGTCAAACAACCTGACCTTCACTTCCTCGGCGATCTTCTACATGAATTTGCTTTCTTCGTTGATTCAGACAGTTTTGTTTCTGGCCAACAACAATAGTTGACCCAGAACGCTATGTTTTGCTTTTTATAGTTCCCACCACTTTCCTTCAAGTTTGCCTGCAGTAATTTTAGTACTACCACCATTAACAGAATGCAGTGACTTCCAATAATCAAGCAACATGTGTCCTTTGACTTAGTTGACACACAATTCTGGTTTTTTTCCTTTCCTTAATAAAAGGGGGGATTTAAAAAAAGGTTGGAAATAAAAAGAAAGAAAAGAAATATTGAAAATTGAAATTTTTGTAATAAAGAAATTCAGATTATATTTTAACACCAGACTAAGAATAAACACACACAGGTTCTTCTCTCTTTCCTTCTCAAATCATCACAGTTGAGCCACCACAAGAAACCTTCTTTCCCACTTGGAAAAAAATAAAATAAAAATTATCACCATTAACAACAACAAACCCCAACCACCACCCATGCTAAGAACCATGACCATCACAATCAATAAAACCCATCTACACCACCAACATCATAGCCTATCGTCCCCAACAACCATTGTCATTGCCGGCGAGGAAAGAAATCTACAGGATGAAGATGAAGGAACCAAAGGATTCACTGCCAGCTAGGACTATCGATAAAGATCAGAGTTTCTTAGCCACTGTTCATGGCATTCTTTCTCTAGGAAAACATTATCGATCCACATTTACTTTGTAGAGTTTATTTGAATTTGCTAATTCAGTTGTTGTTGGGGCCTTTGAGGTTGAAATCATGTTTTGGATTGAATAATTGAGTGAATGGAGGTGGTTTGGTAACTGAAGTAGAGGATGGCCAGGCATGAACCATTTGTGGTGGGTTGGAAATTAAGTAGGGCTTGGAAATTAATTAGGGCTCTAAATTCATGGTGTTTAACCAATTGAAATCATGGCATGGTCTTGTTCCTGAAATCACACAAGGAAATCAAGCCAAATACCCTAAATAAATCTCCAATATAATAGCTAATATAAAGAGTTCAAAAAACTCAATTTTTATACATTTATTTTCTTCTAATGAAGCCTTTAAAAAAGATTTTATTTCATTTTACAAGATTTATTACAGCTTTCCTAATATATAGTCATAAATTAAGTGGTATTTAAAAAAAAATATTTTTAACATGATTTTTTTAGAGCCTTCAATAAAAAAAAAAATTCAGAAATGATTTCAACAAGTAAAATTAAAAAATTCTGGAAAAAAATGAAGTCAAAAGACACATCGAGAAATAAGATGGGTTGCTATCTTGTCTTGTTGGTGTTACTATTGAAGGGAGTGCATTAATCAAAATGGTGTGGTAGAGGGACTTGATCAACTCTTGATTTGATAGAGGGACTTAATTAAATAATTTGTTGTAGTAGAGGGACAGTACATGATATTATATTAACCCGGTATAAGAGTGACAGGAAAACAAAAAGTATATGCATACCATCAGTAGAAAACATAAGCACCATAAGGGCCTAAAAAGGACAATAATCTCACCTTGGAATCCAACACCCTCAATTTATTGGCTTTGATATGATCTTTTTCAAGATCCTTGACATGTTTATTAACAGTTCCTCCTTTTGATGAGTTCTGCAATTAAAAAATTGTTCACATTATGGAATGATTTAGAAAACATAGAAACTTCTCAAGTTGCACAGGTTGCTAACCTTGCAACTCACCCGGACACAACTTTTATGATGAATAACAGAATCCTCCCTTGAAGCTGATACACTAACATTACCATGAACAGTTTCAGTCTGAGGAAAGTTTGCACCTTCATGACCACAATCAGCATTTATCTCAGGCTCACCCTGCAGTATTTGACTCAAGTTACTTGTAACTTCAAGAATAACAACCAACAAACATAATACACATTAAAATCATCAACTTTTCTTCCAGTTTATAAATCAAACCTAGGACTCCTTCCTATCCCCCAAAACCACTTGAACTACAAGACAAGAAGAAAAGGGCCAACAAAGATTACCGCCAAGATGCCTGACTTTGCCATAGATTGCCTTAGAGGTTCTCCTTTTAATACAATTGTCGGAAGTTGATCAACATCCCAACCAAGAACCTTACAGATAACCTGTCCATAAGCCCTATGAGCCTTCTTCTTTCTTTGTTATAGCAATGGTATGCTTAAGTAGCCCAAGACACCCCTTAAACATCCTCCAGCCCTTCTTCTTTGAAGCACAATAAACACACCAACAAAATTCCCCTCATTCGTAATGATTCTCATAATAATTCCTCAGTTCATTACTGTCTGGACAATCTCAAAACGAACTTGAACTCTTCACATTCATCATTCCCATCTTCATCCATCCAATCATCCTATTCCCCATCTTCCTCACTAATTGAACTAGATGGGTTTGTTGAGAAGGTTTTGCATTCATCCAAGAATCTTTGTGGCAACCACACCATGGCAAACCTCTCTAGCTCTTCAGCAGAAGCCTCTGAAGAGCAATGGGGCTTTGAGGCAGGCCAACCCACCATTGCTGAAGGAGATTCATCAACAGGCTTTTGGGACGCCTGGTGGTGGCTCATATTCTTGCATGGCATTTCCTTTAGAAACGTAACAAACCACTAGTCCACACTGATAATACCCATTAAGCCCCAAAATGAGAAAAAAATGTTTTGGAAATGTGCTGACAAACTCTAAGATTTGACAAAAACCACACGTGCAAATTTCCCTGCATTTTATGGTCCATGTCAAGTTGCATAAGACCTTCCCCAACTCTTGGCATACAGTGAAACTTCTTGCAGATTATGAGGAAGCATTAAGATGTTGGCATTTAAGGTGTTGCCAACCTAGCAAAGAGATGGATTTACAGAAGAAGGTCAGTTCTTTCTTTAAAGGTGAATTCCCATCTTAATCTCCTTGAACATCCTCTTCCTCCCTATAACCCGTTACCTTTGTCCTGTTTATGTGGCTAAGTGCCCACAAATGCAGTGGGATTAATTGTTCAATAATTTTCTCAACATAATCTTCAATAGTTTGTTTTAAACTTCATGTAATTATCTGTTTATGTTAGAGAACTTGTTTGAAAATATTATTCTTGGCAACTGAACATCAAGCAGCAGGATAGTTTTTGGAGAACAATGTGTCAGATGTGGTATCGTACTAAAAGCGCTGAAACCATAAAATGTAATTACACACAAAGTTGCAAAAGAGTCATCTTACCAGGCAATCTGTGGCTCCCTCTTTCTTTGCTTCCATATTTGCCACATCATCACTAAGATCTTCAAGTACCTTTTTCCCATCACCTCCTACAAAATTCTGCAGAGCTAGAAATCAGACAAGAAAAATAAAAGATGCCACATATAAAGGCTAAAACATCTACTCCTCAACACCCCACATAAAATAGGTCTTTGCAAATAATAAATCATAATCCCATTTGTTTATCCATGTTGAGGAAAAATCATAAAAGAAAAAGCTCTTTGAAAAATTGAAGGGAATGCTATTTAAGCACTGTCTTAATAATGAGGCAAAGTTATAATTCATGGAAAGCGATTTCTGAAGAACAATTTTCTCTTGTACTCTACAAATGTTGTTTTCCATGGCTAATATTCTTCAGCCACCCAAATCAAAAGCATAACATGCAATTAATAGATGTAAATAAACTGTTTTTTAACAGGCACTGCAATTTTCCTTCTTATGTATAGTATCCATTTAATTCAAAAACACAATCCTAGTTTCACCATATTGTTACTGAAATAACAGGGTTAATATTTTGAGAAAAACTAGTGTGTTGTAAACATGATCTAAAGCCATGATCATATCCAAGAACACACAAAAAAATAAAAGACAAACATAGTATTATTTTCATCTCCATTTAAACAAGCTCATCTCAGCTCACAATCTTCTTTTCTGTTTACTTGCCTTCATACTGGTAACTCCACAATCAGAATCAATCCATTCGCTACCATTACCTTGCTTCTAACATGGCAAGTACAGAACAACATTATCCTCATGTTTTTACCCTTAAATTCCAGATAATTCCATAAAACATTACAGAACAAAAAACGTGCAGCAATTGGCATAATTAATCTTGCAAAAACCACCATTTCACCTGCATTCAAATCAAGGTCGGAAACATAATACTAAAATGACTCGTTAATATTTCTGCAATTAGGTGCACCAATATTATTATTCACATCAACATTTATATTCCGTCCAAAATACAACAATTAAGGCAGCTCAAACATCACAGAGGTCACTATAAAACGTAAATTATTCACACACAGATACACACAAGCACACGTGCACACATAATGTATGTTTATATACCTCAGTTTGGCCTGAATTCACCAATAAGTGACTGAGAGGTTCACCTTTCAAAACAATCATAGGAAGTCTACTAATATCCCAACCAAGAACCTTGCAAATAAGGTGACCAAAGGCCCTATGAGGCCCGTTTCTTTTCTTTTTCCAAATCGTTCTTGCGTGCTGAAGAAGGCTTGCACAACCCCTATATGATTTCCCTACCTTCTCTCCTTTCCCTCCACAAACCAAGCAGTAAAAATCCCCCCTTTCAGTGTTCTTCTCATAAAAATCCCTCATTTCTTGATTTTCCACGAAAAAACTCAAAAAGAACTTAAATTCTTCGCTCTCTTCAACAACACTGTCATTCCACGAACAGTCATCATCCCCATCAGCCTCGTCCAATTCATTATCTCCATTCCCATCTAAATCAACTCTTTTAACGACAAACTGGTTGCAACACTTGACAGCCTTTTGCTGCATGTGCATTGCAGAAACCTTTCCCTGGTCCGACTCAGTAGCAGGACGGCTTGAGGGCCTCGGGTTGGACCTGAATTCGAGCCACCCAGAACCTGATGGAGGAGGAGATGGATGTGGTGAGTTGAGAGGCCATTCTGGACCCGGGTCGGGTCGAGGGTCGGATGCTGAGCCTGCTGGGGCGACATTGTTGGCCTTTTGGTATTTGGGTTTGTGTCTGTTGGTCTTTTTGAAGGGTGTAGGGTTTGATACATGGAGATTTCTTGATGAATAATTTACATGAGTGGGTGGATAAGGGTTAGGGTTTAGGGTAGGAGGGCCTTGATGCCAGAGAGAGTGAAGATAAATAACTTCATCTCTCAGTGTTTGTTCATGTGGTGTGAAGGGTCCCTCGTAAGGATTCATGGATGCAAAGATTGATTGATTCAGTAGTTGCAAAGTTCAGGCTCTGAAGAAGAAGAAAATTCGTGTTGATATCTTGCTTAAATTTTGGGATGAAATTTACCAGGTGGGGTTGGATAAATCGTACTGACGGGAAAGCAGGGGATGTGATGTTCCCATCGTTATGCAAGAAGCATATTGTAGTAAAAATCCAAGAGGGAAAGATTTAGAGTGAGAATTTGAGGGTCATTGGAACTTCGGAAGACCCTTTTTTGACACAACTATGATCTTCTGCATGGCGTGGACGACAGGTGCCAGCTTATTTGGAGTATTTACATAGTATTTCTCTAGTTATTTTATCCAAATTCCAGTGGGGTCAAATAATTTTATTTTAAAAAAAATATTAGTTTTTTATTATATTTTTTCCATTAATAATTTTCAATTAAAAAGTTATTTTCTTACATATATATATATATATATATATAAATGTTATTTGTGCCAATAAAAAATACTAAAAATAACAAGGACTAAGTCCAAAAACTAAAGATATAGATATAGATCAAGATATTTGATCTCACAACACAGTTCATACACCTAGTTGTGTCTAATAACATGGTATATTAAAATAAATTATTTACTAAATCAAACGGTAATAGAATTGGCTCACACTATGTTGCGGGTCGGGAAAAATTCTTTTCAAACACCAAAAAAAACATATATAGGCATCGCTAAAGTGTTTTCTAAAAAAAATAGATTTTAACAGAATTCAAAATTAGTTGCATACCAAATAATATTTTAATCTAATGAAACCCGAGTTGACCTATGGAACCCGTGAGGAAAATCTTTTTCAAAAACCAAATTGGAAATATTAAATCCCCTAATTAACTTAATATTAAAAGATAAAATTCATTACAAAAACAGCACAAAAGTTAAAAAAAAAAATGATATTGAGCTTAAGTCCATCAACCTAACATGCGACATTGTCTATTCACGTCATTAGATTCAATAAATTTTTGTATTTAATTATACAACAATAAAGCGCGTGATATTATATCTAAAATAATTAATATATATTGTTCTAGTTTAAAAAAAACAAATGAAAATTGATTTTATCTCATTTAGACATGTTTTATAAATTCCATTCAAATTATGGTTGAAATGTTCTGGTTCTATTAGCGCGTGATATTATATCTAAAATAATTAATATATATCATTCTAGTTTAAAAAAACAAATGAAAATTGATTTTATCTCATTTAGACATGTTTTATAAATTCTATTCAAATTATGGTTGAAATGTTCTGGTTCTATTATGGTCAAATAACATTTTTTTTTAAAAAAGAATATTGTATAATTTTATGATATCAATATATCTATCAATTCGACCGCAAAATCAAACCAAGATTTTACAAAAAGTCTCCTAACATATTGTTATATCTCAAATTAAACTTTTGGGGCAAACAAAGTTTAGAAAGGTCTTGTAAGACTTCCAATAATATTTTTATATTTGTACAAATTTATAATTTTATTTCAAAAGATTATATTTTGTCTTATTTTAGATTGAATTTTTTGCCAATTTGATCATTCAACAATAGGTTTATATAGAATTAAGTTTTATAATTTATTTTGATTTGTTTTATCTATAATTATTATGGTCTCATGACCCGGGTCATAGATTTAGAAGGTCAATTCATGACGATTCAAATGTCGTCGTTTCAATTTTTTTTTAAAAAAAACATGTCATTTTGTTTTTTTAATTCAAACTAAATTTCTACTAGTTGTTAAGTTGTCTATGAATTTATTGAGTAAAGATTCAACTCTTAATTTTTTAATTGTATTTTAGTTTTGAATTGCATAATTTTAAGTTAGTTTATTTTTTGGATTTAAATTGAAGTTATATTTATTGAATTAATATTTTAAATTTTATATATATTATATATCAAAATACTTTCAAATCAAAATATATTATTTTCAATTAAAACTCGTTAATATTGTATTCACATTGTTTTTTTCACGTAAAAAAAAATCAGCATAGTCCATCGGTGAAGCAAGGGCAGTTACCTAGTTCTATAATCTGTATACGACAAGTAGCTCGCTCGCTTAGCTCCTATAAAATGGCGGGAGCCCGGTGGCTAAAACGACTTTCGGAAGGGACCCTACTTTTCTATGTTCGCTTGTTTCCGTACAACTCCCACCTCCATCAGCAAAAACTCTCTTTTCTATTTCAGATTTACAAAACACACTAGCCTTTGTTCCAGTCTCCAAAACTCCAAAAGTGCAATGCCTCCTTCAAAAGCCCATATCATCGCCGAGTACGCGAAATCGAACAGGTCATCGTGCAAGACATGCTCGAAAGCAATATCTGCTAAGGCCCTCAGGTTGGGTTTGGTCAGTAGAGACTCAAGAGGGTTTGATATGACCAAATGGCATCACTTGGGTTGCATCTCTGACAAGATTGGCTCTACTGAGCTCATTGGAGGGTTTGATTCTCTCCTGGTAGTTTTTTGGCTCTAGGGTTTATGTGGGGTTTTTGAAGATTTTTATGTTGCTTTGGTTCTAATTATAAAAAAAAATTAAGGGTTAATGGTAGGTGAGATTTTGACCGTTTGATTGTGTTTTGCAGAGTTGTGATCAGGAAGCTCTGAAGAAATTGATGGAACAGGTATTAATTAATATTTATTGATGCTCTTCCTAATGAACACGAGCAGCAGTTTAATGTTCTTAGTTTTGTTATCATGGTTAACTGGTTGTATTCTAATTGGGCAGTTATGATGATTATGGAGCATTAGCTAGGGGTTTGATATGACATTAATAATGATTTTGTTTGTAATTGTCATGGTTTTAAGCTTTTGCTGAGTTTCTCTGGTTCAGCTTGAGAGATTTAAGACAAAAACTTCTCATTTAAAGTACTTGTTCGTTTTAGGAAAATTCCTTTTTTTATTGTTTAATGGTTTTTTTAGAAAAGATAAAGGTATATGTGGTCCTGGCTGGATGAATTTACAATGCGCATATAAAAATTGCCAAATGATTTGTGCGTGGTGGGATGTACAGGTTGGTCTCTAGAGGGTTATTCTATAAGCATCTAATCTGTTCTAATTAACACATATTTCAACATTACAGGTTTCAAATGAAGATCAAGATGTTGAAATAAGCCGGAAAAGCTCCAAGGTATCAAGGGCATATGGATATCTTAAAAACTCAGCTATCCATATTTTTGTACTCTTGCACATACATCTATATTGCTGATATTTTTTGATAACCTGATTCAGAGAACAGATGAAGATGCACATGAAAGTGAGCTAGAGAAAAATCAATACAAAGAAAGCTAAGGTAGATGATCTTGTTTTCATTATTTTGCTGTTGTTTTCTCCTCTCTAAATCTGTGTTTCTTTGGGTTTCAATTTTAATTGTCAAGTCCTCAATCGAAAGGTTGTCTTGTGATGTTCTGAGTGTTTAATTTACCAAATGTCCTTAATTTGTTGGCATATTCCATTGGTAGTTTACTTTTCTTGATTCAACTTTTCATATTCAAATGGACAATTATTTATCTTATTTTGAACATCATTGCACCTAGTTGCCAATAGCTAACGAGGACGCCAACATGGACATAGCCTTTTCACTCTCAGATGTTAGGGGACAATTATAAGGTCAGATATATTCTGAATACATATTGTCGTATTTTTTCTGACTTCATTTTCATATATCAACTTTCTTTTGTTTCTGTTTATATACCTTTCCCATGTTTGGAAAAAGTCTGTGTGTCTTTACTTGTTTTATGCTTTCCTTTTGATTCAGGACGCTACATTATTACCTAAATGGAAGGCATTTCAGACAATTATATTTCTTGAACGGGTGAGCTGTTGGCCTTATTTCTGGGCAAGTCTGCTAAGACACACACATGTCCAGCCACACTGCACACCCTTGCAGATTGACTGAATTTCCATATATCTTATGGTTCAAAGCATGGCCCAAGGAAAGGGAACTAAAATGGACATTTGGCTCTGTTTTTGTTTGATTTCCTTCACCATCTTGAATTGAAAGGTGTAGAGTTCTTGTATTAATGCATGAGTAAAATTACGTTTAATTTTTTTCTTAGTAATGTTCAGATGCAATATGCCATTTCTTTTTGCGCTTGTAAACCATTGTTGGTGTGCACATGAAAACTTAACTTAAGCATTTTGCAGGATGATGGTCTCCGTGATTCAAATAAAATTGCTGCTTTTGATTTTGATGGCTGTCTTGCAAAAACATCTGTCAAGAGGTATACACCCCCTTTTTAAGTCATCCATTGAACAGTTTTTGCTTTTGCAGATTTCTATAAAGTTGTATTTTCTTGTGTTTCTCCTTTTGCTTCATGAGATTAATTGCTTCCAATACCAGTTTTAGTGACTAGACACCTGGGCAGAGTTTTTAACTAGGAATCTGTAACCCTCTATTTCTATGAGTGGCTGTCTCTGAGTCTTATGTTGAATTTCCATTGCATTATAAGGATCAAATTGAGAATCTAATGGATTTCCTTATAATGCTTTTTTGATTTCAGAGTGGGTGCAGATGCTTGGTCTATCATGTTCCCCTCAATACCAGACAAGCTATTGAGCTTATATAATGATGGCTTCAAGTTGGTCTGTCTGTCTTCTTGCCAAGGCTTTGTGTCTTAAAATTTGATTTAAAAAACAATTTTTCCAGCTCCTTGTCACCAGATTTTGTGCCCATTACTTAGCTTATGCTGTTAAAACGTCATTTATGCCATATTTAGGTTATATTCACAAATGAATCCAATATTGATCGCTGGAAGAACAAAAGGCAGGTAGCTGTGGACTCAAAAATTGGACGCCTAAACAACTTCATCAAGCATGTCAAGGTTCCAATCCAGGTTTGTTCAATCTGCTGACTTGTTTTTTTATCATTTTTGTTCTTTTGATAGAATCTCTGTTGACTTATATTATCCTCATGAAACCCAGGACCTTTTGTCCTTGAGACGACAACACATGTTTAATTACATGACATTAAGATATGAATTTTGCGAAACATTTTGTAGAATCCCAACTCCTGGAAGATCAGCCTGTTCAGAGAGGTTTGAGAGCAAAATAAGATATTGGTGTGAAAGACTTTCAACCATATCTACACAGGCACACCAGTATTTTCAAATGCTTTTAGTCTCCTTGAACGTTATTGATAGCTTCAACTTCCCTGACCTTTTTCTGATATTATCTCAAAAGATTCAGAGTTGTTTCTGCTGCTGAGCTATTTGGGCCTCTGAAATTTCAACTCATAAGATTGTGTTATTTGGATGGCCCTAGTCTCAGCCTGATTCTTTCTCCTAGGATTGGTTATATCTGTTTTCAAGTACTGGAAGAAGAGCAAATGACTAGCTGGTCAACATCCTCTTGCCTGTGAAGATTTTTATCACTGGCTATGTTTTATTGGTCAGGATTGATGGTTTTGACTAGTCTATTGTATGGAAACACATTCTTCATCTGTATTTTACCACAGCCTTCGCATCACCTGGCAGTCCATTGTCATCTGACATAGTGTATCCATATCTGACACAGACAGTAATGCATTTAGTGTAAACAACATGAAAATAATCATTAGCATATTGAAATAATTCACTTGCAATGTCTGCATGCAGGTTTTTATAGCTTGTGGGTATGATGGTAAAGTAGAAGATCCCTTCCGCAAACCCAAACCTGGAATGTGGCAGATTATGGAGAAACATTTTAACTCTGGCATCTCCATTGACATGGATCAGTTATTTTCCTTTTCCCATAATTTCTTCACTTCTTTATTCAAGGCCTGTTGGCTTTATAAGATCTCACTCTCAACATTTGAAGGACATTTTAAGGCTGTATTATCTTTACTCATCAACAATCCTATGTAGTTGTGGAATTGTAGAATGTGACAAATTTATGAACCAGAATGGTGGTTTGATTTGGCTTCTCATTTTCTGTGTTTGTAGATCCTTTTATGTCGGTGATGCAGCAGGGAGACCCAATGATCATAGCGATGCTGACATAAAATTTGCAAAGGTATAGTTAGATTTATCAGTTATTCATATATTGTGGTCAGAAGATCATTTATCTCTATTTCCTCTATAAATTATCCCTTTTTGATATCTGTAATGTTTGCGTTTTCAATTTGTAAGTGGCTGGATTAGTAATGAAAATTGTTTTTGCTTACTGTTGACAACTGGTTCAATGATTTGTTCATGAGTTAAAATGAGGTTTGTTTTGGATGCAGGTTAATGGATTGAAATTCCATGTCCCAGAGGACTACTTTGGTGTCTAAGAACTCGTGGTTAGTGACAGTGGTTCTTGATATATGACTAACAAGAAAGATCCAGATCAAAGTTGTAATTAGCGTAGCTAATCTATCTGGTTCTTACATCTCTTTTTTGTACTGGAAGCTGCTGATATGCTTTTGGATTGATTCATGCCAAGTCTCTATCCGTCTGCACCCGCTGGCTTCTACTTTTGTAGTTACTAAAAAGTTTGTAACAGAACTTGCAAAACAAAGCGTTGCTAAACCATCAATAACCAGGAGAGGCTAACTCTGTTTTGAATTCGGATGGTTGATCTGATTTTGTGAATACTCGATAGATGGCTCAGCGGGGCAGTTCAAGTTCTTTCTACTGTAAAAAAAAGTAAAAAAAATATATATTCACGCTATACTATTGATCTTGAAGAAACAAGAAAAAATAAATAAGATTTTGCTATTTCCTTGCCTGAGTTTATGAGCTTGGTCACTAAAAATAACATTGATAGCAGGGGTGTTTTTGCCAATAATAAGCCGTAAATATTATATCTAAGAGTATTATGTCAAGAAGGAAAAAGATATAAAATTTTTTGGGATTCATCATATTTTTGTTTTGGACATTGTCCTGCTATAAAAAAACATATCATGTGGCTTTGTTAATTTTATAGAAAAACAAAAATCTTTTTTGAAAAAATAATTTAAAGTTCATTTTATTGTTTTTGTTTGGGAAGTGCAAAACAGTCATTATAATGTAGCAATTTACAGAATTTTGAGCTTGTATGTACATTGAGTCCTCTTAATTATTATTTTTTATAATATTGACCTTCGTCCGAAAAACCTATGGACTCATTTTTCATTAAGCTCCTGGTTACCCACATATTTTTACCAACTTGAAAGATGAAGTTCTTAATGCAAAATAAATAAAAGCAAGTATTCATTGATTAAGAGGGTGCTTGAATAACTTCTGCTTCTGTTTAACATGTTTTTTAAAATTTCTTTTGGTTTTATAAAATATTAAATTCATGTATTCTTCTTCTTCGACTTTTCACAGAACCTGATAATTTGACATGGTGATATTGAATTACCGACCACAAATCCTAAGCACCCTGTTCCTTTTTCGTCATTTGGGGTTTTGCTTATGCATCAAGCTCAATGAAAATCATCCCATGCCTCTGCTACCTAGCTCTCTGCCTGTCTCATCAAGAGCCAATTTCATCTGTCTGCTATCCTGGAAACTATGCAACACATAATTTAGGAGGAAGGTTTCAAGAAAAAGTCTGTTTTCAGTGCCATGGACTAGAAATACAATTCTCTCATACTTTATTTTGCACTGAAAGTTCACAGTAATCCCAACACACAACGTTGTATAGATTAATATACTGAGCCTAACATTCTCTACTCTGGACAAAATTAGACCAAAATTGTACGATTAGTTTTACAATGCTCACAGCACATAACAAAGACTCGGGCAATGTGCAGTTGGATCTGGCAAAGATATTTCACAATTGCTCGCAGAAGAGGATCACTTCTAAAAAACAACAATCCGCAGACCCAGAAATTCAGTGTTTCCCACCGATATCACCATCCAAGATTGCATGCCTTGTCAAAACAATCTCCTTGACTAGATTCCTATATCTAAAAGGTCTCACTGCTGCTCTCAGAAACAAACGCGGTGGTATTTTAGCCTTCTTGATCCTCCTTCCCCATCTACCAATCCCCACAATCTTCCATTCTTTCGGACTGACTTTAGCTCGAACACCTCTCAATGCAGTTTCATCTCCATCTGCTTCAATTTTCTCCTTACCCTTCCCCTTGCATCATGGCCTTCCACTGCTTCTTGTAAATCTCATCAGTTTTATCTACACTCCATTTCACAAGATTCTCCATCTCTTCAGAGCTACTCAATGCCTTCTTAAACTTCTTCTCCCAATACTGCTCGTTCTCTTCTTCTTCTTCTTCTTCATCTCCTTCTTCACTTATTGATTCATCATTATCACTATCATCATCTTGATCAACTCCACCTTCTTCCATGTCCAGAACCACGTCATCTTGATCATCACCATCACCATCATCCTCAATCCACTCAGTGTATTCAGTTTCATTCACACCATACTCCTCATCGTCATCTGGTGCATCACAGCCCAACTCCATTTCCTCCAACTTAGCCTTCCACTCCTTCGTATATGGATGCAACAACGGCACCGGATGATTCCTCAACAAGAACCCCAAACACTCTGATTTCCTCTCATCACTCATCTTCTCATACGCATTCACCACATCATCTACAAACGCCTTCTGACTCACCTTCACAATCTTACACAACCCTTCATAATACGTACACAATTGCACGCTCCCATCCTCATTCTCCAACTCAAACAAAAAATCCCTTTCTGTTTTCGGATCCAAAAATGGCATTAAGCCCCTAAAAAAATCATCTTGAGGCTCAAACCTACACTGGAAAACTGGCCTCTTAACATAAATAATATCCGGCCTAAACCAAGCAGCACACCGTGTAATCAACTGCCTTGCTTGATTCCCTAACCTCCCCATCAAATTCCACTTATCCAACCGTTGTTTCCCTGCTTCCACCACAACTTCACTCACCAACGTCCACTGCTCCCATGGCATTTCATTTAACCTCCATTTCGGGTGTCTCACAAATACCCAAAAAGTGCCGAAACCCAACTTCTTTATTCATCTGTTTCAACCTCTCTCCAAAATCAACAGCCATTTCATGTTGCTCAATTTTATCCCACTCTGCATCATCTTTCACTTGACTATATAATGTCACACACTCATCCGTAATCCCTCCTAACACTGGTTCACCAACAACCACACCTCGCCATGAATAAGGCCCGTACTCTCCATATCGATACCAATCATACGGGTGTTTTAAATTTGGGTCATCTTTGTCCATGTACCGAGCCATGTAATCGTACCCGAGACCAATTTGGTTCAATTGGTCTTCTGTCAGGTTATCTGGGTGGTTTTTATTGGAGTTTTTCAGCCGGAAGTAAGGGGATTCCTCTATATTTACGTTTCTAATGCGTGGTTTTCGCTTTCGGTCTGCGGTAGCCTCCGGATCGACCAGGAGATGGAGCACCAGGTTCCTTCTTGCTCCGGCCCGCAAAGGAGCGGGTGTCACGGCGGAGAGAGGCATTTTGGAGCCAAAACTGGGGGGTTTGGCTGGAAAATGGTTGTGTGGTGGAGAGGAATTGGGGTTTTAAGGGTTAGGCTTAGGGTTTTGGGGTGGAGAGGAAAAGGTGAGAAAATAGGGTTTAGGGTTTTGGAGAAGGAAAGATCCTGGTGGAGCAACATTTGGAGATTTTCGGATTGAGCGAGAGAGATGGTCAGGTCCTAGATAATTATACTTCAATTTATGACGTCGTTCTCTTTCTTTCTTATTTCTTTTTCTGATTTCATGGCAAACGACATGTGTTGGGTGTTTGGTATTAAGTTTACTTTTCGCGATTAAGATTTTAAAAAAAAATAGTTTTATAAAAAAAAATTAAAAAGTTGTGATTCAAATTTTTTTTTAAAAAATATGTGGTTAAACTTTAAAGTTATTATTGAATTTGAAGTTAATGAAAAATAATTTTATATATATTATTAATATTAAATTTTTTCATATTATTTTTAATTTGTGAAAATTATTATAAAATATATAAACATATATACACATTTATTTATATATACAGTTTCCAAAGAGTAATACACCTTACACTTTCTTTTCCTTTTTTCCCTCGAGTTTTCTACATTTATTAGGGAACCAGACAGATAGAAGAATAAAGAAACAGAGAATCGAATGGATACCTAAATACTTGGAAAAGGTAGAGTGCAAGAGAAACGGGGTAAAGAGGGCAGAAACAATCTCCAAGGTTGAGTGTTGCTGTGTGAGGATTGATACTCACTTGCAAGCTGTTAGATCATGCGGTGCGAGGATTGCCTGGTTTAAGGTTGTCTTTGGAGGGAGGGGGTGGAAAGAACGAGAATGTACATTACAGCAGAGGATAGCTGTTTTTCTTAGAACCGTGTTTGTTTTCATTATAGTTGTGGCGTTTTATTTTTTTTATTAGTATAAAATATTTCAGTTTCAGAATGTTTTGATACGTTATTTGGGGTTGTAATGTTTATATATAATTAATTAATTATATATAAAAAAAATTAAAATGTTAATTTAATAAATATAATTCAAATTCAAGATAAATTAACTTAAAATTATATAATACAAACACAAAGTTAAACAAACATAATATCAAAATGAGAAACATCTCTAAAAATTATATATTATTTAGTTCATCACAACTATAGATAAACATGAAAAATAATTATCTAAATTTTTGTTTTTTTTATGAAGGTGCAGAGGTGTTTCAATTTATTTTTTTTGATGACAAAAAGCCAAAAAAAAAATATAACTTATTTTTCTCTCTCTCAAAACAAGGGTGTTTTCATTTTTTATATATAAAAAAATAGGTTAACTAGGTTGACCCTCTTGACCTATGACTTGAACCTTGCTTTTTATTGACTCTCGAGACAAGTTGTAAAACATTGATAATAACTATTTTTTCCATACATTGACATAAAGTCAACTCAAGTTGACCCTTCTAACCTTAACTCAAACCTTGCTCTGGTTGATCATCAAGTATGATAATAATAATTTTAAATCATTATATTAACTCGAGTTGATCCTCTCAACCTATGATTTGGGACTTGTTGCGGATTGACTCTCGAATTAGATTTTAAAACTATGATAATAATTATTTTTATGTTAACTCAAGTCAACCCGAATTGACCCTCCTGACACGTGACTCGGGTCGTCTCCTAGCCAATTCTTGAAACTATAAAAATTATTTTCATCCTTACATGTCTTAATTGGATAAATTTAGAAATGAAAGTTTTTTACAATGATATTTTAGCAATAAAAAATAAAAAAAAATATTTCTAAATGCATAAAATCACTCTAAAAATATTATAGAGATAGATTTATTTTTATATCTAATTGTCTGTCTTTATCTTTGTCCTTATTTTCTCAACCAAACGCATTTATATTTTCATTGTCTCTATTCCTTTTGTCCCTTTATAATAACCAAAGACTATATAAGAATGTAATTTACCATTAAAGTGTTGGGTTTGGTGCACTAAACCTCGTATATGATTTTGTAACTTCAACACTATGTGCTAAAAAGTAATTGTTGGTTATTGGGTTTGGCCTGGTCCGTCTATGGAGGGATAAATCTGGTCTATATATCTAAAGAGTTATATTAAGGTAACCGCTTCTCTATTTATATCAACAAGAACATAACCCCTATGAAAAGAAAAGGTTTTTAATTATTAAGAACATTGTTATCTCTGTTTTTTTCCATCTCAATTCTCTGCATAAACTTGACAAGATTTACAAAGACATTTGTACTGTGAAATATCATTTTGATTCTAGTAATTGAAGTGACTCTGAAGTGATTGATTTAAGAATAAGGAAACAAAATATCACAAATAAATTTTCCTTATCGAATCTACATTGTTATCAGAGCCAAATGGTAAAAGCCAAATGGCATTTGGCAGTTAAGCCAAATGACATTTACATGCCGAATGTTGCATGTATTCTCTATTTGGAAATAACTACCAAATGACAGGTAATGTTAGTAGTTCATTAAAAAAAAGGAGAAGACTCACATGTTTTCCTGAATATGTGTCTTCCTCCATTTCACAAATAACTGTCAAATGACAGTTAATATCATTCAACTACCGAATGATAGTTTATTAAAAAAAAACATGTTTAGGAGAGCATGTGATTGAAAATGGGCAATGCCATTTAAAAGTTATTCAACTGCCAAATGACAGTTCATTTATAAAAAAATAAAATGCAATTAATATAAAGTATTTAAATTATGATGTTAGTTTATTCATTGTTAAACTAAATTGCTTAATTTTGTTGGTATTGTTTTTTCAACAATGATGATACATGTTTTAATTACATATTGATTATAATATTTATGTGTTTCTGGAATATTTTATTATAGTAGATAGACAATAATAAATTGATCATTTATTGAGTTATGTGATTAATATTGTTCATAAAATTAGAGATCACATTGATTATATGTATCATTGGATGAGTAGACTAGCCATGAGTGGTGTTTACGAATTCTATATGGAACATCAAATGTTGATTGTTCTCAATTTTTTGCCTGAGGAATGGATGGTCGTGTGACAATCATTGGAATATATGTTGAAATCCTTATATTTCAATAATCTCGCTTATGAAATGTTGTTAGAGAAGGAACATTAGTATACTGAAAAGGGTATACGACACACTAGAAGAAGCAAAAGTCATTTGGATGTTGCTGCTAAATTCATTCCATAGTTTGAGCAAATTGAACTTGGAGAAGATACTTTGATGAAATAGTTGACGTAATTGGAGACTCCCACTTATGTTCCTGCAATATAAGATAATTCTAAAAAGTTACTATTCATAATATTGTATTTATTTTTATTTTTTTTAAGGATAATTGGTAGTTTATTTTGAATTGCATATTATGTAATTTAAGTTTTAATTACATTATAGACATGTATTTGATAATATTATGTTAATTCAATGATAATTATTTAGCACCTGATTGGTGAAAGTTGTTAGTTGAAACTAATAACTATAATGTTGCACTCATTTAAATTTTCATTAATAATTAGACCATACAAATAAGAATTGATTAAGTGTTTGATATTATTTTTTTCTATAGCATGCGTTCAATTATTATTTATTTAATTTAGAATGGAGTGAGAATATGTTATTTAAATTGTAATATACACGAATATTTGTTATTGGTGTCAATAGCGTTTACTATGGTTGCATCTAAATGTATTATTGTTGATTTGAATCATGAAGACAAACTAAATGAAAAGAATTATGATATTTGACATTGTAAGATTGAATATCTCTTGGAAGAGCAAAAAATGCTGGAAACAATCACAAAACTAATGACTAAACCTGAGCAATGAAACACTACTTAACATAGGCTTGATATGGTAGCGATGTAAAAACTGTGTTGTTTTATCTTATTTTTTTAATTGGTACGAAATATTTAAACCGAAACAAAACGAAATTAATAACACTAGTTTTATTTGACCTAGTTGAAAGTGAGATTAGGTAGTATTTACATAATATTTTTTTTTTTTGTAAAAAAAAAACTATTTTAATATGTGCACATCAAATTAATTATTTTCCACCATAGTCTTCTAATTCTAAACAAAACATTCACTAAATGAAGATTTATAAGAAAAATGATGAATAAAACGACTAAGAAAGTCACGAATCGCTCACATTGATTACACAAAAGAAACAAAATGTTGAGTGTAATTACAACCAAACTACAGTATTCCAAGTGACAATCATTGGAATATATGTTGAAATCCTTATATTTCAATAATCTCGCTTATGAAATGTTGTTAGAGAAGGAACATTAGTATACTGAAAAGGGTATACGACACACTAGAAGAAGCAAAAGTCATTTGGATGTTGCTGCTAAATTCATTCCATAGTTTGAGCAAATTGAACTTGGAGAAGATACTTTGATGAAATAGTTGACGTAATTGGAGACCCCACTTATGTTCCTGCAATATAAGATAATTCTAAAAAGTTACTATTCATAATATTGTATTTATTTTTATTTTTTTTAAGGATAATTGGTAGTTTATTTTGAACTGCATATTATGTAATTTAAGTTTTAATTACATTATAGACATGTATTTGATAATATTATGTTAATTCAATGATAATTATTCAGCACCTGATTGGTGAAAGTTGTTAGTTGAAACTAATAACTATAATGTTATAATCATTTAAATTTTCATTAATAATTAGACCATACAAATGAGAATTGATTAAGTGTTTGATATTTTTTTTTTTCTATAGCATGCGTTCAATTATTATTTATTTAATTTAGAATGGAGTGAGAATATGTTATTTAAATTGTAATATACATGAATATTTGTTATTGGTGTCAATAGCGTTTACTATGGTTGCATCTAAACGTATTATTGTTGATTTGAATCATGAAGACAAACTAAATGAAAAGAATTATGATATTTGACATTGTAAGATTGAATATCTCCTGGAAGAGCAAAAAATGCTGGAAACAATCACAAATCTAATGACTAAACCTGAGCAATGAAACACTACTTAACATAGGCTTGATATGGTAGCGATATAAAAACTGTGTTGTTTTATCTTATTTTTTTAATTGGTACGAAATATTTAAGCCGAAACAAAACGAAATTAATAACACTAGTTTTATTTGACCTATTTGAAAGTGAGATTAGGTAGTATTTACATAATATTTTTTTTTGTAAAAAAAAAACTATTTTAATATGTGCACATCAAATTAATTATTTTCCACCATAGTCTTCTAATTCTAAACAAAACATTCACTAAATGAAGATTTATAAGAAAAATGATGAATAAAACGACTAAGAAAGTCACGAATCGCTCACATTGATTACACAAAAGAAACAAAATGTTGAGTGTAATTACAACCAAACTACAGTATTCCAAGTGTTCTGAAGCTTCGTGTCTTCAAATTCGTTAAAGGCAGGCATGGATCGTGGTGGGATCCTGGAAATAGGGACCCAAACGACACGCTGCTAAAAACTATACTATCCACATACACTTTAAACTTTATCCTTCTCTTCGTTCTTCTTCCTTCCTTTCTTTTCGAAGATTGCAAGCAACACATCACCCGTCCAATAAGTCGAATGACATGTCGTCTAATAAGCGAAGCCACACGACGGAGCTCGGGTGCATAGCTAGCGAGGAGCTAACAGACCTCGGTGCAGGCAAGGAAGGATGGCTCGTTGAAAACCCAAACCTCGTATGCGCTCTAGACACTCACTCTCTCGCTCTTGCAAATCGGTCATTTATTTTAATCACCGGCTGGGACGATGGGCCCCGTATCAAGATCCGACCCGAGTTATCACCAATCGAATCGGAAATCATTTCCGCTCTAGAATGGCTAGTGTTTGACGAGATTAAAGTGATCGCAGTTGGCACATCACGTGGGTATTTCATGGTTTATTCATTGGATGGTCTTTTAATTCACAGACAGGTCTGTCATGATAGCTAATCCCTCTCTTCTCTTAAATTCTGTTTGATCGTTTTAAAGATAAATTTATTTAATTTTAATAGTTGGTGTATCCTGGGCGTATATTGAAATTAAGAGTCCGAGGAACCAAGAAAGATATGATGAGTAGCCATGATGGGTCCAATGAGGAGGTTTCGGCTGTTATTCCAGGCGTCATTGCGCGTTTCGATGGCGCTGATATTCGGGTATTAGTGGTGGCGTTGTTTTTATTTTGATGCTAATTTTGCAATTAGAGAGGTATGAGGGTGTTTTTTTTTGGGGTAAATTTTGTATTGTTTTTTTTAATGTAGAATATATTGCAAGAGTGGTTTCAAGGAAAGGAATTCGCATTTCTGGGATGAAAGGTCGAAAAGGAGAGATTACGAAGAGCTAGGGAATGGTTTTAAGAGATTGCCTCATCAGCTGTGGAGTGTTGATAAATTTGGGTGGTGTGCTGATGCAGCTATCACTGGAATAATGCCTCCTCCGCTAATGGAAATTCAGGTGATCACATGGGTTTCTTATGCTGATGAACTTATTGGTATTTTCTTGAGTGGTCATTCCCATTGGTTGAGTTTATGCCTTAGAATTGGGGTCCAAGATCTCTTCTTTATTAGTGGCTTTGAATGTTGTGTTATGATCACGTGGGCTTCTAAGAACTGCTTATGGAACAATATTGTTCTTCTTTTTTGGGTTCTGTGTTCAGTTCTTCTTCCTTTTAGTTTTACATTGCAATGTAGTGTTACGGGTGATTTATCAATTACTTCTGGTATTTGAATTCAGCTGCTTTTATTGTTGGACAGTCAAGTCAACGTTACTATCGTGCAGTCACGATTGGAGAGGATGCTGTGATTTCAGCTTATAGGTTTGTGCTCTGTTTTTGCACCTCACTGTCTTGTTGGTTTGTTACTTCCAGTTTTCAGATCAATTTTTCACAATTGTATGATGATCAAATTTATTTTCTACATTCTAAAGGCTTTCAGAAGACAGAAGCAGGTCTTTAGTGGGAGCTATTTTGTCCAAAGTTGTGCCTGCAGCATTCTCAACTATATCTTCTGTTTCTAAAATGATATGGCGGAGTGAACGAACACCAACCAAAAAACCAGAAGTAAAGCCTCAATCATTTGCTAAAGGTAATGCAAGTTGATTCTGTTTTATTTGTGTTTTAGCTTTGACATGATGTTTACTCAAAGTCTATGCTGATCAATAGCATGAGAGAGTAGCTCTATGAAATATGATGATGCAGTGTCAAGTTCTTCTAACAAAGCATGCATGATTAGATGAAAAAAGTTATTGTAATTCATATTATGTTATTTGGTCACACTTACTTCTCCACCTTCCAATATGTATAAAATGCTAACGCTTTTCTTGCTTACAACTTTTTTTATTTCCTACAAAAAACTATTCTTTACTTTGTTTTGCTGATGGCAAACTGAGTAAACAAAGCAGGTCGTTTTGACTGATCTCTTATTCTAGTTTGGGATCAAGGCTTAAGCGGATGTGACTTAAATGCCTGTTTGAGAGTGTGATTAAGGTTGTTTTTGAAAAAGTGTTTTTTGGTTAGAAATGCATTAAAATAATATATATTTATATTTTTTTAAAAAATCATTTTTGACATTAGCACATGAAAATAATCTAAAAACACTATTTTTTTTTAATTTCAAGTAAAAAATAAAAATAATTTTTTTTTCAAAAATGTTTTTGAAACACAGTGCCAAACACCTCCTTAAATCAAATATGGTCTTGTAATTGTCAAATAGCTGGTTTTATTTATTTATTTTTTAAATAATAAAGAAAGACCATCTTCACTTGCTCTGATAAAAAAATCTTCTTGAATGGCTTTCTGTTTTCTTTTTATTTTTTGATGAATTAAATTATTTGCTTCATAATTTTGTGACAGCTTCTCCTTTAACATGTTTGAAGGATCACCCAAGGAAAGGTGAGAAGCTCACATTATCACCTAGTGGAACATTGGCTGCGATAACAGATTCACTTGGTCGTATATTGTTATTGGACACTCAGGCACTGGTGGTTGTGCGACTGTGGAAGGTCTACTCTCAGCATCCATAAATTTTAATATATTAGAAGGGCAACATCTCTCCAGTCTAACACTGGACTTCATTTCTTCTCAGGGATATCGTGATGCTAACTGTCTGTTTATGGAGATGCTAGTTAAGAAGAACAGTGCAGGGGGCAAGTTCCTCTTACTATGAACCATCAAAGAGTGATTATTGCCTCTGTCTAGCAATTCATGCACCTCGGAAAGGGATCATTGAGGTATTCTTTTTTTGTTTTTGTTTTCATCTTACTTGGTGGATGAGTGTAGGTTTCCTTAATTTTAGTACTTTAATTTTTTTTCTCATCATATTTTACTGCTCTTGATAAATCATAAATCTGAAAGGTTTTTTCTCTGATCTTAGTGCTACATCTGGCTTATTGGCTTAAGCTATAACTAGAAAAAGCAATGCGATGGATTATAGACCTTGTCTCCTGACTGAGATATACAGATACAATTGTTAAATGACCAATGTGCATGTGCATTTTAAAGGATTGAAAAGAAATGATCAGATGAAACTTTGTTAGCTCACTCATAAGTGTGATACAAAGGCTGGAAAAGAGAATTGAAAGAGGTGATTAGATTTGATTAAATTTTAGATTTTTGGGTGCTGGAAAATCTCTTCCTGTTTGTTGGATAGGTGGAAATGGGAGCACTAATTCTGATTCTCCCTCGTGAGATCATTTATTTGCCATGATAATTACAGGTCAAACATGCGTTACATCTCAAATTCAGCTGGTCAGTTATCGTCGGAGTCATGCAGCTAATGGAGTGGACAATAGCCTTGTTTTCCTGTATTTGTAATGGGAGACTGCTTGACCTTGCTATTGATTTTCTCAAAGAATTCCTTTATTGGTCTCTATGTTTGTTTAGTCAACCAAATGCTTTTTAGGGATCCATCTAACATAGCATGCAAAGCTTGAATAAATAAAATTTATCAGAAGATGCTTCCATTTATCTACAACTGTGGCTGCCATTCTTCCATTCATCACTGCAAGGCCTGATTTGACTTGATGAAATTCATATTCCATGGAAATGTGACCCCATACCAGGGTTTGGAGGTGTTGTTGCAGTTTGTATTATATGTTTAGAAGTCCAGTGCTTCTTGATTGTTCCTTCTGGCTCGTATATAGATAGCCTTGCGCTTCCTAGATTATTCTGTGTGTATAAAACCTACATTTTCCCGTTAGCTGAGATATGGACTTGATTGAAGCTCTTCTCAATGGCGATTCTCTGTATGCAGGTCTGGCAGATGAGAACTGGACCACGGCTGCTGACAATTCAATGTGCTAAGGGTAGTAAATTACTGCAACCAACATACAGGTTTGGATCATCATTGGACTCTCCATATGTTCCTCTAGAAGTGTTCTTATTGAACGGTGACTCGGGTCGATTGTCAGTTTTAAATCGTTCTCTTAACTGAATTTGTAAGTCATTTTCTTTCTTCAGCACTATACCCTTTTATTTACTGTATGCTAACTGAGATAATTTCTTCTGCATTCTCCTGTTTTCATCAGAATATATGTACATAACTAGCTAATTACAAGTTATGCCAGAGGGTAAAAAAAAAGAGATTTGAAATGTCAGACCTCTGAGAAATTTCTCTTGGCCAATGAGATTTTTTATGGCTGGCTGTGTAAGAAGCGTGTGAAAACAAGTCCGAGAGCAGGCAGGAAGCACCTAGTTTTTGTTTTGAAAAAAAATGAAAAATTTTATTTTAATTTTTTATTTTAAATTATTTTTTTTTATAGTATTTTTAGATTATTTTCATGTGCTAATATCATTTTAAAAAATTTAAAAAAATATTATTTTGATGTATTTTTGATTAAAATATTTTCCAAAAACAACTTCAACTACACTCTTAAACTTTACAATTAATTTGGTTTGGATCTATTTAAGCAGTTTCCCATTTAAAAGGATGTGATTTGATGGTTTAAATTTAATTGATAAATAAATCAAATTTCAAATTTGAGAGAGATAAAATTTTATTTATATTACTTTTATTACATTCATCTTATTTCTTCAAAAATATTTTGCTAAAACAGAGATAAATTGCTATTTTGCAAAAGTTGGAATTAATATTAAATTTTTCCCCTGTTTGAAATTGTAAATAAAGAGGGTTGATTTTTGATTTTTTTTTTGTAGTATTTTTAAAGATTAAATTATATCTGAAATTTAATTCTTAACACTTAAAAAGAGTTTCAAACATGCTACTGTGTAAATAATTTCATCATTTCCATAATTTAAGTTATAAGTGCAATTGATTAACCAAACAATATTATAATATAAATTTTACCCTGAATAACTTAAAAGTGTAGAATTTCATATATGTCACGTATATTTTTTGACTTATACAATCAGGTATTCTCAGATTAACTTGTACCTTAATTAAGACTAGATTTTTCTTCCAAATATTTTAAAAAACATTAACAAAAATTTAATAAATTCTTCTAAATACTAGTTGCATTTGGACTTAAAAAGTCAAGGGAAAAAACATTTTTTTTAACCAATCAAATCTTAAAGAGTTCTAATTTATCTAAGTTATTGTCCTAACACAATTGTCTTTTTCATGTCATCTTTGTTTCTTTATGTTCAATTCACACGCACACTCTCCCCTTCAAAACATTCCAATTACTTGGTATCCCATCACATTATTTTGATCTAGTCTACAATGGTGTTTATAGAAATCATGTGTTTGTTACTCTTAAAACAACACAAAAAATTACAAACTTTACATGAACAGCTTTTTTGAAGCTTTATTTGACTATACAATGTGATCTTCCCTCTATCGGTTTGCATTAAAATTAAATGAAAATAAAAGAATTATCCTTTCATAAATTTAATTTAAGATTTTATATCATGAGCCCTTTGAGAAATCATGACAAGAAATTCAAGTGTTACTAGGTGTCATCTCTATGTTTTGTGACTTTTGAGTTTAATATTGAATACTATGCAGCATAATTAAGAGCTTCATAGTTATGACATGTGTTGTATCTTTTTATGAAAAAAATAGAACAACTTAGATATAAAAAAAGGGTTAAAAAATACATACCAATTTAAGTCCATTTTAACAACATGAGAGCTGAAGATATATAGTTTAGAAAAGACTGATTTTCATGTTACAGCACATTTTATAAATTACATTTTGGGAGCACACCACAATGTACATCTTTTTTTTCTTTGCTATCTAAGTCTCGTTTCGTTTTGATTAAAACGGCCAAAATATTTTCATACCAGTTTAAAAATGAAACAAAACAATATTATTTTTATCTCAATTTAAATTTCAATTCATTCTGAATTTTCAATCAAATACCAGTCAAGATATTCTAATTTCATCCAAAACAAAACAAAATGACAACCCTATCTAATCAGAGTTTAATCATGTGAAAAAATAAATCATTTTCTAAGCCTCTTTAAAAGTTAAGGAAGCATTGAGGGCTCGTGCTTCATGGGCTGGACTTAAAGCCCACTATTATTGGGCAGCCTTTTCATATCGGGAAGTCTGTGTGTGAAGGAGCATCTAACAAAATTAATATCATAACTTTGTTTTAAAATATATGCTGATGTTGGATCTGGACATTTTTTTTTAACACTGCTCATTCAACGGACGTGGCAAAATCATAGCCATTGATTGAGCTGACTGAAAACAAATCAACGTCAAAGCCACTTTCTTCCTCCCCCCGCGCCGTCTCGCTACGCTGGTAGAAGAAACTGACGAAGAAAAAATAAAAAAAGAAAAGGAAAGAGATAACGGAACTCTCCTCCTCGTTCACAAACGAAATAATGAACTCCGCTTCTCCTAGCAGGTAAAAGCTGTTGTCTTCTTCATTCAATCAAATTTACTCACGCTATCATTCCTTTATTATTATTATGAATTTCAAAAGTATTCTGCTTCTTAAGCCCTCTCCAATTCATCAGCTGATTTTGTAAATTGCTGCAGTGCGTGCAGTTGCTTAACATGGAGAGCCTCTTCAATCGTGCCAGTACAGCTAGGGTTTAATCACTCTACAAACTATAAATCTTCTCCCCGAAGACTCCAAATCGCCTGCTCATCGTCCACCTCCTCCTCTGGTATTTGACTATATCGTTTCTCTTTGCAATTACTGAGCTCTTAAATGCACTGCTAGTTTACTCAAATCAACTCCTGTTGAATCTTGAGTTTTTTTTTTTTTTTTCTTAGCTCATTTAAATGAGAAGGGAATCCATTTCATCAACAATTTTGGTTAGGATAGTTGAAGCAAAATTTGAATTACTTCAAATCAATGCATTTCCAATGTGGATTTTGTTTTTAAAATTTAAGCCTCGTGTAGTGATAATTATAGGAAATGCTTAAACTATAATGAGAAATTGTTAACAACAAATTATTATATTTAAGCGCTCCATTTTTATTCCTGACCTCAGATTTTTTTTAATAATGTTGTCATTTGATTCATATCAGATCCATTGTTGGTAAAGGCTGCTAAAGGAGAACCAGTAAGTAGGCCTCCGGCATGGATGATGCGTCAAGCAGGAAGGTATATGGCTGTTTACAGAAAGCTTGCAGAGAAATATCCATCCTTTAGAGAGAGGTCAGAGACGACAGATCTCATTGTGGAAATTTCTTTGCAGCCTTGGGAAGCTTTTCATCCTGATGGTGTTATTATTTTCTCTGACATACTTACACCTCTACCTGCATTTGGTGTGCCGTTTGACATAGAAGAAGTGAGGGGTCCTGTTATTCAATCTCCTATTCGTTCTGAAGAAGGTTTGAAGGCTTTGCATCCGATTGAATTAGAGAAACTTAAGTTTGTGGGAGACTCACTCAGGATATTGCGCCATGAGGTTATTCCTTCCTTTTAAATATCTATGTATCAGGTCAAAAATCTCAGATCAGTGTTGTTGTTGTTTTATTTTTACTTCTGGAGCAAAATAAATTGTATCAACTTTCCTTTTTAAATCAATATCCTTATGTCTCATGAAGGTCGAGGGGCGTGCTGCAGTTTTGGGTTTTGTAGGAGCACCTTGGACAATAGCTACCTATATAGTGGAAGGGGGTACAACTCGTACATATACAAACATAAAGAGCATGTGCCATAAAGCTCCACAAGTGTTAAGGGCTCTCCTCTCACATCTGACTAAGGCGATATCTGACTACATTGTTTTCCAAGTTGAGTCTGGGGCTCATTGCATACAAATATTTGACTCGTGGGGTGGACAACTACCTCCTGACATGTGGGATCGTTGGTCAAAGCCATATATTGAAGAGGTCAGTTGTAACTGATTCTATTAATCTGGTTGATATTATCTTATACCTTTAACCGACTAGTTATGAATCATATTCTGTTTACCCCTTACATCAACACTAAATAGGGCAGCATGGCTTCTAAATTGACAAAAGATAGTGCAGCAATCTCAAAAAATTTTCAGTACTGCCTTGCCCTTTTGTTTTTGATAGAAAAACTGCTATGCATGTTATATATTTATAGCTATATACTTTATGAATATATATAGCAATGTCTTCTGCATTGATTTGAGTCTTTTGACTATTTGGCCATTCTGAAATTGCAGATAGTCAATACTGTCAAGAATAAATGCCCTGAAACACCATTGGTTCTTTACATTAATGGAAATGGTGGCCTTCTAGAGCGTATGAAGGGAACTGGAGTCGATGTGATTGGGTTGGACTGGACTGTGGATATGGAAGATGGAAGGAAGCGTTTGGGGAGTGGGATCAGTGTACAAGGAAATGTGGACCCTGCTTACTTATTTTCACCTCTTCCTGCGTTGACTGATGAAATTCAAAGGTTTGTGAGATGAATTAAGAAAATATCTGATACCCATTCTCTCCCAATTCATACTTTACCGTTGCACCCATACTTGGAGTTTCAATATTCATGAGCCAAGACTTGCTTGCTTGTTCTCTGTAGCCTAATGTCATACTGATTGAACCTTCATGACTAATCAATTACTTTAGATGGAGTCTTGGCTTTCAGTTTATGGAAACTTGTCTTGAGTGAATTCATTGTTCCTTGAATTCAGTTTATAGAAAGCTATCCTCTAGACATAATTAGATTTGTAATTATGGATTACTTGAATTAGCTTCTTCACAAATGGTCATATACAAGTGTGTCAGGAACAGTGCATTCAATGATTGCTAACTCACGAATAAAGTGTTCTAACTTCCAAACCATGCTTGAGATATCTGTCAAGGCACAATGATCATATAGATCAGATTGGTATATGATATGAGAGAAAACATTGGATAAAATAGGACTACCATTTTATGTTCATAAACTGCATCGGCTCATGGATCTTGCATTTTGTTTTGCTTAACTAAAACTAAAGACAAGTTTCAAAATTCTTAATTGGATTTCATTTATTTGTTTTACCTTTTTCAGAGTTGTGAGATGTGCTGGGCCGAGGGGACATATTCTTAATCTCGGGCATGGTGTTCTTGTTGGTACACCAGAAGAAGCAGTTGCACACTTTTTTGAAGTTGCTAGGAGCTTGGAGTTTAGTACACCTCAAGGTCATGTGGTGGAAGAACCAAAATTGGTAGTTTGAGGAGTGTTGTCAGCAATTTTGTTTTTTAAATTGGTTGTTCATTTTGAGTAAACAACTTTTTCCTGCATTTTGACCATTTAATTTCAATTTAGCCTGTAATTGATTAAGGTGCTGATTAGAGCCATGAGGCCTTGTGCAAGAGCTAACAAGTAATGTTCAATTTAACTGTAATTAATATATTCAGGATGGTTTAATAAATATCTTCTCATTGATTCTTGATTAGATCTGCGTATTGAATTCTAAAGAAACTTAGTGTGGGTGATGGCTTGATTGATAGGTATATGAGAAGAGAATTAATTTTGTCTTATATATTTGCTTTGACTTGATGCACACTTGGGCATCCATTCATCTATTTTGTAAGATAAATAGGACACCATTGCTAAAGAATCTGCATGGGTGATAGATAACCTGCCTATCCATTTAATGTTCACTTAAACATAGAAAGTTGATAATTATTGAATAGATGTGATTTGAGGTTTCAGGTGCAAATGAATATCGTTGTTGTTATAATATTATTTTGTTGGAGTAGAAGATAGGTCTTGCTGTTCTGGCACATTTTCTTGCTATCTCTAATAGAGATGCATTTGTCCACGGATAGAAAGAGAGAGAGGAGGATGGTGAGATCAGATGCATGGGAGCAATACTTAACAATGCCTTCTGATGGGACTTCCTCCTAAGATAATCCATGCTGTGCATCCTTTTCTGTTATTGTTCTGTTTTTTTTTTCATTGTAATGAGATATAGTGTCGAGAGCCTGTTTTACAATTGGGGGTTCTTCAATCTCTGCATGCATGGATCATGGGATAGTCAAGGTACCAGCCCCTTTTACCCTTCTAAAATATTACTTCAAAGCTTTTAAATTTGTCATTTTTCTTTCTGTGTGTCTCTAGTTTTCATGTTTGCCCCTGATAATTTCTGATTTTTTTTTTTTTTTTTAATCTTTACAAGAGATGATCTGGATGCTATGTATTTTTTTTCCTGTAGTTATGTAACATGTAGTGGAACATCTCTGATATGTTTTTTGTGGTACAAATGGATGAGAGCCCTATCCGAATAGTGGAACAGGTATAGCATTTAGTTCTGCCAATTCATATACATATATAATTTTTTTTTGGGCAAGTGCTAAGTGTATACATTAGATAGGATCAGCTCTTCAAATTTTCTATATTTGTTTTTCATGGTAGAAACTTTGGACTAAGGGGGTGTTTGACAGTGTGCTAGAGATTGCTTTTCAAAGTGTTTTTCGCTCGGAAATATATCAAATAATAATTTTTTTAGAAATCAATTTTGGCACTAGTATATCAAAACTATCCAAAAACATAAAAAATAATTCATTTTAAGCAAAAAAAAATAAAATCTAAAATTTAGTGAAACGCTGTTTGGAATGTAGTTCCAAACAGCCGCTAAGAGCCTCTGTTTAATGATTCTTATCAATCTACTCTAGGGTGCTCTGTTGTATCACTTCAAAGTCAAACTCCTTGTGATTGAAAATGATATGTTTGTGTAGAAGTTATTATTCTGGCAATTATGTTTTGAAGAATTACATTTGGGACCTCACTTCAAGTTTTGGAGACTTTCTAAACTTTGGAAATGAGAACCAGATTGTTAAGTTACACTTTAGTTACCTGTCAATTATGGCTTTCATTATTTCAATTTCATGCTGACATTTTTTGAAAAGGTGTGTGCTGGTTATTCATGCAATTTATTTTCGAGGATCAGATCATTAAGCTTTTGCACCTCCATTTTTTATTTTAAATGCTTCATTTATGTGCATTTTGAAGTTTCTACCCCCTTTTAATTTTTTGGAGGCGAGTTGAGGAGAGCAGGAGGTGCTTGGTTGAAAATCACTTTATAATGAAATTTATATTCAGTGAATTTTGCTCCTAGTTAATTTGACTTTCAACAAAATATGGGATGATGTCTAGCTAGTTGTAGCTAAACATGGAAAAAATAAAAATAAAATACATCCTCCCTGTTGTACTTAATAAGTGGTGATTTTTAACTTCAAACATGATTTTTACTTCAATATCTTGAGATCCTATCCTAATTTCGAGTGTATATATAGACTCCAGTTCTGATGGAACTTGCTTCTCTCCTAAGGCAGAATTTTATAATTTTTACTATCAATTTATTATCTTTAACTCTTCTGTTAATCCCAGATCTTTTGTAAACTGAGTCAAATTAGGGGTAGTCTTCTAATAGTGCCTGTATGATGAGATATATGTTAGTTTTGAGGTAGCATCTATCAGATTATGTCCATCACTTTGAATTTGATAAAAATAACCAGTCCATTGAAGTAATCAATCTTTCTTTCAGCAACACTTGACTTATCCTTGGAAAAATAAAGTTTCACTAGTAATATGGGCTATTCCAAAAGCATGAGATTTCTGTCAATGTTTTTTTTGAACCTCATATCTGTTCTATATATTATTATTGTTATTATTAGGGGTCTTCCTAATGAAGGAGAGATGGGAGACATTTAGGTTTACAATATTTTCCATTAATCCATTTTAACTTTTCTCTCAAAATAAAATGCAGATGTTAGTGGCATAATTTATTGTTTAGAAATGTTTTTGTTTGCTCTCTCATAGCATGAGTATGTCAAATATGATTGAATGTTATAAATTAAGCCAACTTGTTTCCAAGTTGTTTACTTTTAAAAGACAAATGTACCCAGAATAAATAATTTGCTCCAATGTTTGTTGCTTACAGTTCCCATTGAAATCTTATGATCTTTCTCAGCTTTAGCCTAACCATTTGGTTTTTGGTCACTCATCCATGTTTTATTGTTTCACTTTTCCTGTCCTGTTTATGAGTTGGTGATCTCTATTTTGGTTGTCATCTGCCAAAATGGGTTCTGAAAAAGCTTTCATGTGTTCGACCTTTAGCCCTTTTGTTGCATCTTACATGCTTTCTGTTCCTGCATGTGAATGTGTTCACTGCATGCTATTTTCATCAGTCGGGGTTTTGGACTTATGAATTGAAGGAATTTTGGGTGCATTCATCTTTATACGAGGTATTTCCATAAATCCAACTACTTGTAATTCTTTTGGACAGTAGAACCAGGGGATTGCAATTGGCCATGCTAAATAAAATTGATGTAGACATTGAGATACATCAAGCTTGTGCTATTTAGCAATGGGTTTTAGAACACATTGGTCAGTGCTATTTACTTTATTTAGCTACCAGAGAGCTGAGGTTTAAACAACTCAGGCAACAAGGAGGCATGCATTGTGTTTTATTTATTAATTGGTTAATTTATTTGTGTTTGTGGGGGGCGGGGTTGGTGGGATTCTGATATTGCTGTAGCTGGGGAAATCTTGATTGTTTTTTTAAGAGTTTCTTGTGATGAACCTTCTCTTGCAATTCTTAACTCAAGCATATGTTTGACAGTCATGTTGATCAGCAGCTGGTGTATAACATTTTTAGAGGCTATGCTGTTTGTATTTCTTAAACTTTTTCTTCAACATTTTGTGCTATGTTTTAATTTAGCTGTTGTGTTAATGAAGCTTATTAGATATAAAAGGGAAGCTGAGATGTCTAAAATTGTTTACTAGTATATACAGTCCGATTATAATTTCACTAGTAGACTTACAGGCCATTTTGATAAATCATTCTGCTTCTTTTTTTTTCTTTTTTTTTGGGGGGTTATTGTAGAGTCTAGAAATGTTTGGGGGAAATTAGGAGCAATATTGCTTCTCAAGACATTAAGATCATAGGATCATAGGTCAAAACCAACTACTAAGTTCATGGGAATATAGAAGAAAATGCCCCACTACTTCCTAAAATATAAGAATGGTAGTTTTATGCTTTGTAACGTTTCATATGTTGTCTATAAATAGTAGAGAGCCTTGGCTGTGTAGAGGATGCAAGTTGGGTGTATAGCATGCAAGCTTTGTGCATAAATCACACACATGGATATCTGTATTTTCTTTGTTGTAGAGATTAATAAAGGTTGAGAGATTTTCTTGTGTGTTTATATAAGCCGCATAATTTCTAATTGTGTGTCTTGTTTGTCTCGTAACAGGGGAATAAAACCAATAGGTGAGAGAAACACTTAGTTGCTGGGCAAATTTTGATTTGAATATTCTGGCTCAAAATTTTTCTGCCATTTCTTAGGAAAAAAAACAGAACCCAGTCTTGTACCGTCCTAGGCAGGAGCCTTAGAGGGGTGATCTGTATATCATCCTACTCTTGTGGAAATCATTCCCTCTTCAATCATTCTTATCGGTCGTTTCTTTTATTGATTTTGCAGAATACAAATATATTCTCTACTCTGCAGCTGATGTGCCAAAAGTTCCACTTATTTAAGTTTGACAGCTTGGTTATCTCTCTCAAAAGTTGGAGTCGTATTTAAAGGAGTGGAATCTGGGACTTTAAAGCCGATATATGCTACTTTTTGAAAGTTTTTGTTCAATTTTGTTTCCTTAACATGGACAAACTGTGAACATGTCACTAATATTTCCTGTTATCTCTTTCCAGGTCAAAAGCATGGTTGACAATGGCATATGCTTCTGTTGCTTGTTAGGGACGGGAACATCTATCCCAATATATTTAGGTAAATGAGTGATGAATATAGTATGAGAATTATCAAGCTTGACTATGAACTTAATCTGATATGTATATATTTAATACAACATAATAGATACATATTTTTAATAAATATTTAAATTTATTACTTGCTTAGATATTGAGTGGAATAAGGATGTATTAAAAAATTGATCAAACTCCGTCGCCGTCTATAGTGGCAGCCGCCATTCCCATCAAAACCATTAGGCAAAAATTGGACATATACGGCCAACCTCGTAGATGTATCTTTCACGACCGCCACATAAGACAAATGAATCCCATAGCTTTTTTCTTCACAGCCTCCCAACTTTCAATCTTACTAGCTTTCCACACTTTCCTTGGATTACTTTTTTGACTAGCTCATTTTTTATTTTGGTTTTATGCGCAGAAAATGATGGAGATCCTGATTTTGTCAAGAGAATGTGTCTGAATCATAAACTCGAACACGTTTTATTTGTCTACTGGCTACTAATTGATGCATTTTCTTTTTCTTTCCCTTTCAGCAGCTGTAGCTTTAATTAATAATGGTACTTGATGAACTTAATCCTAGAACGGCACACATTTATCACCCAACCTGGAGGTCTCTTCACTTTCTTTCCGTTGCTTGTACCAGGTACTTATTTTCTTTCTTTCTCCATTTGAATTGAGCAGCGCATTGCTGGTTGTTATATATATATATATATATAGGGCATGGAAAGTGACGACACTTGAAAGTGATAAACATGGAGTATCTATACCAGGATTCTTGAATCAGTAGCCTCCATTCTGCGTGCTTTTGGCCAAAATATTTGAATTTCTGGGAAGATAGGATATACGTCCTTCAAATATTTAGTAAAGGCCAAGATTGGATAGAAAACCCTTTTAATTTAGCATGAAAATATGGAGCGATGTCGCTATCTGATGAGGAACACAACATAAGCACGTGCTTGAAGAATTCGCATTTAATATTCCATGGTCGAGACTGAAATGTGCTTCCTCACCGAACAAATTGAAAGATAGGATGCGTGGTCCTGTAATTCTTCGAGCGCCCTCGCTTAACAAAGATTTTTCTTCACTCTCGTTGAATTTCTAAGATAATATATCGACGAGTATACATTTTCAATTGAAGGAAACGAGGAGAATCTTCCTGTTATTCAAGTTGAATTAGACTCTGAAAGTATACAAAGCTGGCTTGAAATTAAAGATTGTCCTTTCGACGACTACTTTTTTTTGCTGGAATTAGTAGGAAAAGTAATATCTTTGTGCTGGTGATTACAGGTAAGAGTTTCATTATCAATGCACTGGCTCGATGATGGTCATCGGCATCAAGATCGACCAAAAGGGGTTGAGCTGGTTGAGTGTTTCTGTTAATATATACATATTTCCAAAAAAAAAAAAAAAAAAACTCAAGCGAGTGTTTTAATTGAATAAAGTGAAATCCGGATGCTGTAATTGAGGCAACAGCATGGACATCCAAATAATTTTGATTTTGGGTTTGTATAAATTGTGTTAAACATGTCTTGGCCATTTCGATAGGAATTGGGCATTAGGGTCTTACTTAATTAAGTGCTCGAGAAATGTGATGTGATGACAGAGGACTTGTAATATGCACAACAAATCTCGAGTTCGAGTCAGGACATGTATTTCTTATAAGAACCTGAAATAACTAGGATTTTACTCTCTCATATGGATCTGTAAAATACGCTTTTCAAGGATGAGGTTTTCTCGTATATTTTTTTTTTTACTTAATCAAGTCGCCTACGTACAAATGGATGCAATGAAGACTTGTAATCTGCATAACAGATCTCGAATTCGAGTTAAAACATGTATTTACTCACTCATATGGATCTGGATCTGGATCTATAAAATTTGCTTTCAAGTTTTCTCAGTTTTACTTAATTAAGTCGCCTGCATACAAATGGATGCAATGAGGACGTATACACAAGTACTTGCATTATTGGAGACACAAAAAGGTTCTTTTCTGTGTCATATGTACTTGTGCCTGTGCATTCGATTGTTAAATTGAATGGCACTCAATTTCAGGATCAAATATTATAAACAAAATCATATTTCGAAAAACTAATTATGAGAACTTTGGGTAGTGTTTTAGAAAAAATAAAAATAAATATTAAAGGACAAACATATTTGATTGAAGGACAAAAAGAAACATAAAAATAACATGTCTCTAGAATTTAAGTTTTAAAAAGTAAATTTCTATAATTTTAAAATATAAAGTTACATCATGTTCTTGTCTTTTCTGCCATGTAATTTGGTTTATTGGTTCTATAATCCTTTCCCCATGTATATTTTAATCACAATCACATATAAATTAAAATAGGAAGCAAAAAAAGAGAAGAAAATGAAAAAACTTCCAATTAACAAAACATCTCAACTCCCAAATCGTCCTGAATTTAAGATTAAAGAGGCATTAATCTCTAATCCCTTGTACGAGGGTGTGTTTGTAACTGCGAATACAGCATATGACGTTTTCATGTATCAATCCCTCCCTTCCCTTGCTTTGGAAAAACCCTTCCATTCCTCGGATCTCAATCTTGAACACATCACAAGAGAAGCTTCAACTTTCACTTGTCTGGTCTGATGTAATTAGTTTAGGAAGTGGCCATGATCCATGAAATTTTATATTATTTAGGGATTATGCAACTCCTTACTCCTAAATAAAAAATAATAACCATTAAGTTTCATGTTTTTCTTGGTACAATAATTATAGAGAGACCAAGCACTTGGGGAAACGACAGCAAGACGCACTCCTGGGTTACATCAAACGTAAAACGTGGCTCCTGAATTGAACTAGAAGTGCTCTCCATGTTGGAATATTATGAGTGCATGTCAAACAAAAAATGCATGGATACTTTCCCTATATATATATATATATATGCCTTCCTTGTATAGCAGGTTGGCTGGCAGAATCCATGGTATGATTCAGTTTTTCTTGGGTATAGAATATTTTCTCTACATATTCAGTGTCATAGCAAGACATCAGTTCTCGTTTCTTCTTCGTCTTGGTTTTCTGTGTCATCTAATCATCACACCTCCTCCTATAATCTATTCTTATAACTAAAAGTTATTTGATTTATTCAAAACATAATGATTTTTTTATTAAAATCGGTGTCCATGTCAGTTTATATGTACTTCGACTTATTCTACATGTTCTGAAATTAATGATCATGTAAGCTTGCAATAACCATCATATTAACAATCACATGACTCAAACCTGAGGCTACATAGAAAATAAACCTCTTAATTCCAAGTTTGTACCATTACACCACCAACTAAATGATTAATACAAGGATGATTTTAGCTTTGCTCGTTCCTATCCACCAAAATAGTTCTCACCCAAATTTAATAACTGCACAGTTTTCTTGATCATGGAAGTAAATGTAGGAACATAAAATCTGGTTTAGTAGTATATTTATTATTTAGATTAATGAATTAATCTATTTTTATATCATAAAATAATTTTTTAATCTATTCAAGTATTTTTAATTAAATCGATTTTTTTTTCTGAAATACATTTTTTTAGCAAGATTTTTCAGCCAAATCATTATAACTAGCTACTTGATTTGCATGTGATTATAAGAAAAATTTCATGTGCAAATCACAGGAGTAATTCTAATAGTTTAACATGAAATTTGAGGACAAATTTGAGAAAAAAAGATAAAATCAACAAAAAAAACTCTCAACCCAACTCCTTAAGTAGCCCGATTTAATTAAATCATATGGAAGGTTTTCTAACATGTTTTGTTCAAACTAACTTGGATAATTGTTAAAAACATTATTAGCATGAAATGAAGAAAGAAGAAACGGAATTGAAAGAGAAATAAAGGAAGGAAATTGAAAGAAAAAAGAAGGATGAATTGAAAAATAAAAGAGAAAAGGAACTCCACGATGTTTTCCTTGTATTAGGTGATTTATATCGTTGACAATCTTTGACTAATATCCAAGTTGTTTTCGTTTTCAAGTGTTGGTTAAAGAGAATAATAGAAATCATGAACAGTCTTCTTGTTTGGTAGATGAATGCAATTAGCTTTCTGTGCAATGATGGCCTTGACATCATCTTTGAACGCTCTTTTAAGTTGTAAGAGCCTATGCTGTTGGATAATGGGATCCATCTCTGGCTTTCTTTCTAGACTCCTAACAACACAGGATTCACTCCTGACAATCTCTCTCCTGCATGTGAATTCTTTTCACATTCGCTACAAGGAGAGGGGGTGGTGTGAGGTGCGTTGAAGATATAAAATTATGACAACAACTCTTCTTGAATCGAAGTGAACTTATCCTGTTACTTGAAGGCTCAAAATATGATTTATATCATTTTCTAATACATCATCTCAAATGAAAACCTTTTGAACTTGAAACTTACACAGATCCATATTACCTTATACATGATTTTTATCAAATAAAATGTGGTTGGTGAAATTTGAACTCGTGATCACTGTGCTTTGATACCATATCAAAGAACCATCTCATCTAGTATGATTTATATTATTTTCTAATATTCATTATGTAACTCTCTTCATAACAGCTCCAATCTGTTGTGTTCTTAAATCGGGTGCAAAGACATCAAGAAAGAGTACAGTGGATATATATTCACATAAAACTGAAGCCTACGCATTGGTTTCTTACATCCATCTAAATTATCAACGAGTTGAAGTCCTAGGAAAGAATCAAGAAGCACCTATCTTTTGGTGTGTGCTGCAGTGATTAACCCAGAAAGGAAAAGACATTGCTTTTCTAGTTGCATCACCACCACTAAATTAATAGGGTCAGCTATATAGATCCTCTTTTGCGTCATTCAGAATCACCATACTGCTTCAGTATCAAGAGATTTTAAAAATGTTTAAAATACAATGCTTCAGTAGGGAAAGAGGAGAAATCTCAGTGTGGAGGGATTTGGAGATTGAGAAAGAGCTAATTACACTGTATAGCTCATGAATCTCTTAAATGGAATAGAGAAAAGAGAAAAAAGTTAGAGCCTTCGCAACTTGGAGAAAGTGGATATCAAATATTGTAGTACAAACTTTTTGTAAGCAGAAAGGAATCTGGATAAATGGTAATCAATGAAGGGAGGTTAAAATTCTGATTAAACAAATTAAAGTAATTAATACATATAATTGCAGATGGAAGTACCCGAAAGGAAGGAATCCGATGATAATTGAAAAACAAAAATCAAAGCACATTATTAAGATGTGGGGCATCTGCATTTTATCAATTGATGAGTGGGGGATAAATACGGGGAAGGACTCGTCATCCTGATTGTGCTACTTTTGTTTCAATGTCGAGGAGCCTAAACAAGCTTCTATTAATGATTCACCAGGACATACATTGCTCAACGATTCAAGTTTTTAGTTGTGGACCATTACTAGTTTTTTACAGTAGATCTAGCTAGTATTAAGTTACAGCAAGCATGTTAATGTTCTTGGTAAAAGGCTCTAGTAGCCTGTTATGATCTATTGTTAGCCAGTAAGTAAAGATGATAACAAAACTTGAAAAAAATCGAGAAAAACTGCAATACCACAATGCTTGTGCTTCAATAATACATACCCGGATAATATATAGTACAAGACAGCAAACTTGACTAGGCTTCAAATGATAGTGAGATACTAATCTTAAATGGGCAAAAGGATGAGAAAATGTAACTTACCAACATTAATTACTCCTGGTTTTATGATCTCGACCGATCGACTTTCCCATTTTAACTAAATGACACTGCTTGTGGGATTGAAGGGGCGATAAGTCAATCCGAGGAAGAGTTGATAGCGTTCCCAGATGCAGTTTCTTATGCAAGACTTGAAATTTAAGAGCCTGAAAAGGGTCAGGAGCTGGGAATGAAGTTAAACGCAAGACAAACAAGGCAAGGCATAATAGTGGGTTACCCGCAAATCTAAGTAATAAAGCACTTTGATTAAAGAAATGCTTGTTGTGATTTAGAGTCTACTTGAAAAGATTTGAGTATATTAATTAGCTGCCAAAAAGCTAATTAAGCACTGCACTAGCAAGATTTTGGAGCTAGAGGGATGTACGGGAATCATATTATATGATTTGTAGCTAGCTAGAATCACTCAACACCTAATCTAATTATTAATTAATTAACCCCGTCAATACTTTTTTACCAGCCAAGTTGATCATACCTTCCATTTGATCAATTATTGAGAGAATCTCCCTACCACACTACTGTTAGCCTCAAAGCTTTGTGGGGGCAATATATGATAGAATGTCAAGTATCACCTGTCTAAGCTGACAGAACGTGATCTGGTTCAGGTACAAAGGTCAATTAATTACATGTAGCATTACCAGAGAAAAAGACATTTAGCATAATGCGGAGTTTAAAAATTTCAAGATGGGACAAAAAATCCACAAAAATATAACCAAACAAATCAAGCAGCACGAAATCTAGCATTTTACATGGTGGCATATATAAGGTCATTGATGTTAGTGACAGCAATAACTAACAAGGACACTGAAATAAGCATTTGGCTTTTCCTCCTCAGATGTTCAATCATCTGATTTTCTTTAGATTCTGACAAAGATGAGCCCGCGCGCGTGTTTATAAACATATGACTACAGCATAAGGTCTATGTATGCGTGTGTAACTATATATCCTTACACATATAATATGCTCAAATTCCGTGCCTGTTCATGGAGGGCACAAGATCGTGCAGCTAAGATACGACAGTACTGATTTTGCTAGAGAGAGAGAGAGAGAGAGAGAGAGATCTTTACATATATATATATATATATATATAGATGATGTTCAGGTGAAGTATAACTAACTACTGCAATATATAAAGAATACATGCCATGTGCTAGCTGTATGATCTCTCTTAAGTAACTATATATATATGCAGACTAGGGTTTCGGAGCCCTTGGCCGAGGGTTTAGCGTCAAGCAAAAGAGGGAGATGGGATTGATTAGAAAGATTTAATTAACCAATACTAATGATGGTGAGTTGAAAATTTTTAATTGATTTATTCACAAAATGGAATTATTACAGAACTTGGTTCATTCATAGTCATCAGTATTGGTTAATTACTACTTAATTGGATCCAACTTTTTGAATTAAAGCTGTATATACGTGTAGCAAAGATGAAAATTGAATTTATTACCATTGTTTTTGTTTTCTAGGGAAAACCACAGTAAATCAAGATTACTGCATATGAAAGCTTGAGCTCTCATCGTTAGCTTTCATCGGATTCCTCTTCTTCTTCTTCTTCTTATAGGGAATTCCTCTTGCCTTGGCCTGAGAGTCCCTCACTTCACGTAGATACAGTCTAATAGCGCCACTTGCAAAAGGGTTTGTCTCCGGCAAGCCACCGTTTTCTTCATACGCAGCCCTGAGCCGGCCGATGAGTGCGTCGAGGCTACCCCAGGCTTGCTTAAGTGGGCAGGTACAAGGCCCCGGTGGCTCAGGCTGTCCGAAAAAGACACAACCTTGTAAGTGCACCTTAGTCTTGCCAAATTGATCGAGGTATCGAAGAAATTCAAGCACGTGATTGGCGTTGCACTGTGATAGGGCAACTGGGGGTCTCTGGTTCCTCAAGTACTGACCAAAGGTGTTCCAATCGCGCCTCTTCTGCGATTCGTATCGACTCAAGGGAGGTGGGTTTTGCTGATCCGGCGCCATGGCAGCACCTCTCGATGAACCTTCCGCTACATCTTTCCCTTTATTGCTTGACATCACCAAAACCAGCGAGTTAATATCAAGCAACTCCTTTTTCTTCTTCTTTTTAGGTTTCGTGAAAGGAATTAAGAATATATTTCAGGAGTAGCTAGACGAAGAAGAAGAGAGAAACGTTGCAGCGAAGAAAAATAAATAATGAAAATCATGTCAGATGGGGCTAATGAGAAGACATGGTATGGGTCCTATGACAGTGCTTTAGCTTCTCTTTTTCTTCCTATCACACTATTTTCTTCCTTTAGTTGTACTAATAGCAATAGGAAATACTTTCCCCCCCTAATTTCTATTGCTGAGTTTCCATCAGCCAAGCAATGATTATCCTGTGCATAATTAGCTTAATTTCCACTATTGTTAATTTCTAAGTTAAAATTAATAATTAACCCCAAGTTAATTGCTATTACTTTATTTATAAAACAAAAATGGTTACTTCCTGTGATCCGTAGCCTATCCTATGCTTCATAGGAAGTAGCTTAGCCTAATTATTATTGTTTATTGTTTGAGATTGAATTTGAAAATATTTTTTATTTAGAAATATATTAAAATAATATTTTCAAAATAATCTAAAAACACTATTTTTTTTAATTTAAAATAAAAAATAATAATTTTTTTTTTCAAAAATATTTTTCAAATACATTCTCAAACACCCCTTTAATCATCTTCTCTCCTAGCTAGCTTTTTGTTGATGGGAGCCATTCAGAAAATTTTGAACAAGATTCCAACTATTTTAAACAGCCAAGGCTTCAATCCTTATCAACGAATCCACAGGAAAAGAGAAAGGCGTTCGTTTTTCATCGTATTGGAAGCTATTAATTAGTAATTTCAAGGTGTAAAAAACAATATAATAAGCAGAGTGATCACTGAAATAAAATACGGTTTAATTTAATCAATTTTATCCTACTTTCATATATTACAAAACTATATACATTTAAGTTCTTAGATCGAGACATTCTTTGCTATAATATGAAAATCTTTAAATTTTATAAAATTATATGTACTGAGTTTTTTTATTTATTTGGTTACATGGACGGATTTGATTTTAATTATTGGAGCATCATGCAAAAGATTTGCTGCAAGAAGAACCTTTAATCATATTGAGAATAAAAAATAAAATAAAATAAAATAAAATAAAGATGATACACTTTTCTCTCTCAAATGTAAACAGCATCTGGAATTCTTGCAATCTCTCGCATATCTAAATAAAGTTAACTTTCCCATTAAAAAACACAGGCTCCCAGCAATACTTAAGCATTTTCCCTTGATCAATAAATTAATTTTAGAAAATATATACAAAATAAACAATAAAATCAGCCATATATATATACATGCTAGCACTAGTACTGCTACTCACCTAAACCATGTGATGCTTCCTTCAACAGCAATCAATTTTTCAATATTTCATAAGTCGAGATGTGTCCACATCGCTTAGATTTTCAAAATCTCTTTGATTTCTTTCATTAGTGTGTGTGTATATATATAGACACACACACACACACACTTAATAGGGCGATTCTTTTGTATTTTTTTAATTGGCTTCAACTTACAATGTTGTCAAGTGAACAAAAAGGAGTTGTTCAAATTTTAAAACTCAATGGCACGCTCCTAGATTTGGATGGTTTGTTTTTGACTCTCCTAGGTGGAAGCCAAAGGAACATCCAAAAAAATGTAGAGATCTAGTCGACAAAAAACTATCATTCAATCCTTTTAATATAATTTTTATAATATTTTTTTTTATTTAAACTGATATATTAACATGTAAATGGTAAAGTATAAGTTTTATAACTGTTTATTTAGCATACTTTTGGAGCTCTTTTTTTAAAGTATGTAAATATAGTTTAGAGTTTATATATCTCGTAAATAAAAGCCGATCCAAAGATACAACTTAATTATCGATTACGTTACGATATGAGTAATATTTTTATGCATCCAGATAAACGAGTAAAACATTGGTTATCTTATACTCTTATAAGAGATGCACACTCTGACTCGTACTCGAGACCTGCTGTGCAGATTGCAAGCCTTTTGCCATCATGCCTCGTCCCTTTGAGAACGATATGGTTAATATTGCTCATACTCAATCACCAATTATAGAATTTATGATATGGATAATAAATTAAATTGTTGTGACTTGCATGTTATGCTTAAGCTTTTCTCCGATTGAAATACTAACGTCTATATAATCTAAATATAAGGCTTTCATGAAGTCACTGCCACTACTCATCAAACACTGCTGATAGTGTTCGATTATATATGATAATAAATTTTAGATTATGATAATATCTGCTACTAGCAGTGTGTTAGTGATGTTTTTGTTCCTTCTCGTTCTGGTATCCTTTGTATATCCTTCCTTTTTCGGAGTTTTTATCATTACATGCACAAGGGGCAGAGGATGCCAAACATGCCCTTATCATCTGGTTCTTGACTCTAGCTTGCAAATTACTCAGCCGTTGGCTTTATCACCTCTTGATGAAGCTAGAAAAGATAGGCCCATCGGACGGCCCTACTTCCTTGACGTCTAGCATGATCTGGGCTAAGTGTCTTTTATTACCCTCAATTAATTTTCCAGATATAAAAACTGTTGAGTGTTATAAATCTGATGATGAATCCCATATTGACCATTTGAAATGCCTAACAAGCGTGGTCTTGCAATGAAAATTAACCCATCTCTCTACTATGTGTATGTTTGGCTAATTTTTTTATTTTATTTTAAATTAAATTATTTTGATGTTTTTATATCATTTTGATGTGATGATGTCGGAAATAATTTTTTTTTAAAAAATAAATAAAAATATCATTTTGATGTATTTCTAAACGAAAAGCACTTTCATAAAGGAACTGCAACCGCCCTCCCAAACAGGACCTATATGACATGGGCTCCAATGTGAAATTAAAATATAAAATCTTCTAAACACGAACCCTAATTATATATGCTCATTTATTTTTTTCTCTCATGTCATACTAAGAGATAAATATCCTTCGAATTCCATCCTCTGGTAGGTATCATATGAGGAAAACATAGATACTTATTAATTTCAAAATCACATAACAAATAAAAATGAAAAATACTAGTTAATTATACAAAATACATTTAAAAAAAGGAGAAGAAGGAGAATCGCCTGGTATGGAGATTTCTCGTGTGAGGAAGGAGTGAGATATGAAGAAAACAAGAGGGAATAGAAAAGGAAGAGAATGGTGACAGAGAGATGAAAGGGAAAAGTTGAAGAGAGAATCTGATAGGAAAAGAGAAGACAAATTAGTACTCTAAAGTTAGGGATTCTAATATTTTAATTGGTGCTTTTTTTACCTATTACATTATTGATAAACATTAAAAATATATTATTTTTTAATTTATATCGGTAATTCCATTGGTAATTAAGAATCAAACTTTCAATTTGACTTGTGATTTTCTTGAACCCCCTCTAAAGTCATCGGTTAATTAATTTTCTCTCTATCGGTAATTCCATTTGTAGTTGTTAATGACATAAGGGTGTAAATTTTTTGAACTTTGTAAAACTTTTTGAAAGAGTTAATTTGTTGGTGATTCAATTTGTAATGGTCAATGACATGGAGGTATGATTTTTTTTTCTTTCTAAATCTAGTCATGTCTATATTTGGTTTTTAATCTACAAATAAACATTCATTTGTATAACCTCGATTCATTCCGATCACATTTATAACCATATTCTTATAAAAATTACATCATTTATAATTCCTTGCACGTTACTATAACTAGAAATTAACCCTACCATTTTTTTTACCATGCTCTTATAAGAAACATATGGTTATTTATATGCAAACCAACATAAATATTTCTCCATGAACTTGTTGTATATAAAAAGCATCGTTATGAATCGAGAAACTTTTTATTTGTACATCCTTATATGGACATTTAATACAACCTCTACTAATATAGAAATTAGTGATAAAATATATTAATTCGTCATGAGCAACCCTTCCGGAGAAACTCGACACATCCAGGAGTGATCATCCATTACTTACACCAAACCCATATAGAATATTAGTGATAACATGTATTAATCAAATATATGAACTATATAAATTAGCTAACATTGGTTTAATTAAAACTTATTCGATCTATTTTAATAATATTCTTAAATATTTATCAATTTTCGATAAAAATTCAAATTCCTCCACATTTACCAAAAAAATCAACTCAACAATAAATTTCACAAAATATGAAATGTATCGCTTAAATAAATCATTATTTAATTCATTACAAAACAACAAAGTTACAAAATCGAAATCAATTTCATCAATTTACAAACAAATATATATTTTTTCAAATTTCAAACACACCCTAACATCTATATATCACACATTTATATAATAAATTTATATGTAAAAAAGCTTTATAACAATTAAACACACAAACAAACTACATATACTACATCAAAATGGCATAAAAATTAACATTTGAAAGTTGAGTTCAAATAAAAAAAATGAGGTTTTTCTCTTACTTGATATGAAAAATCTTAAAAGAAAAACAAAACAAGGATACTAATAGATTAAGTGTTGAGGTTGCCAAATATAGGTGATAAGAGTTTGAATTGTGATCAGTTATAGGAGGGATCTTGTTGTTATTTTCTAAGAAAAGTGGAGGAGGAAGAATAAATGGGGGGAGGGGGGGAGAGGAGGGGTTATAAGTTAAGCATTACTAATGGATTTACCAATAGATATTAGCATTGACAAATAGAACAAGACAATATTCCGATGGTAAATTTCATCCCAATTTACAAGAGGATATGTTTTTATTTAGTATTTCTATTTGTATTTGCTAATTTTCTAATAATAAATTTAAAATTCAATAATTTTTGGAATATTTATTTATAACCATAACTATATTTAAAAAATATACGTTCAAATAAGATTGTTTATGGCTCTGCATGACCCTCGAATATTAAGTAAATTGTAATTTTAAAATTTCTTTTCATGTAACTGAAATGTAATTGTCCGAAGGCTATATTATTATTTACAGGCATCCAAAATGAACATTGGCCGGTGTAAAAAGTCGGGGACAAATTCTAAAGGATGCGACCCGTCGACGTTTAATCTGTAAGATATTGTTTGGTGGTTTACATTCATATCACATGACTTTCAAATCCGGAAATTATTTTTCAATAATGGATGGATGGTGGTGTTATTGTGCTCGTCCACTGATTAATATATGCATCATGACTTAGAAAATAAATTAAAATCCCTTTTCAATTTTTATTTTAAAATAGCTTTTAGAGGTACAAATCCCTTTTTAATCTTTATTGTAAAATAGCTTTTAGTGCGAAATTACTGGGTAATCGGGGGAACAAGTGGAGGGAGTAAATGGAAGATAGCAAAATAGAGAAATTAATATTTATATTAAGAGCATAAAAGTGAATTAAAAGTGTCCTTTTTTTTTCTTTCTATATAGCTTTAAATTTGAAGAATAATACAGAGCACCAAGGAAACCGGCGGTCGGAGTCTGGGACATGCAATGGTTTCCCATGGCGGAGCAACCAACCACCGCGTGACATTGATAAAAATCTACTTGAAAAGGCTCGATGATGGCCACGGTTGCTGCGTGGTCCCTGAAATAAAACCCACTACTGTCAATAATTCCAAGGAAATCTAACCTGCTATTGGTCTTCTTGCACAGTCAATCCCATAATCTTTCTTATGAAGTTTTATTTTTATATTTCTAATACATCAAAATCATGATCCGATGGACTAATGGAGTAGAGGTAAAATGATTTTCTTGGTGGTGAAAGATTAAAATATTCAGGTGCTCCTAGGATAATAGAAAGGTAAATAGTGTACGAAAAGCAGGAAAGATTTGAGATCCGCTCAATGTATGATGAGCAATTTGTACCACAAATTAAGGTTGACGAGTCATCTTGCTGGGGTTATCGGATATGGTCAACGATCATCTCAAGTATTTATTGTGTTTTCCAGCTGGTTATTTCATTTTTCTTCCTTTGATGTGAATGGTTTTACATGAAAAATCCCCAAATAATATATTTTAGTTTTTATCAAATTATTATAATATATTTTGAAGATAAAAAACAATCATTTCGAGGTCTCTTAGTCTATTTTATTCAAGAAATTAGGGTAAGGATTAGGAGTTTTGTTTCTCCTTAATTAACGATTACGGTCTTCAGTGACCATTAGAGAAGGAAGTGACAGTGTTGGCGACATCATCCTGACGAGTCTTACTGAGTTTTTTCTTGAATTTTACTTCTCACCTCAAGTAATCACCAACATAATGACCCGTGTTTTTATGTTCTTATGGTGGGATTCTTGGCATCCACCAGCCCACTAGTTTGAAATATTTTTTTTTTATAACCGGGGTGTCCGGGCCAGTTTATACGCACCGCAACTAATCCCTAGATTCACTGAACATCTTGCAAACCCAGTAAGAATATAAGGCACCGTGGTGTGACAGATGTGCATGGTGAGACTTGAACTCCGGGTGCAGAGAAAGGAAACAAGTCCCTTCAATCGCTAGGCCAAAAATATTAACATTATAGTATGTGGTTTTGGTAGAATTTGAAATTAAAAGGTTTGTTTTCGCCGTGGTCTCAGGTTCAAGTTTTATATATTTGTTAACTTTCAGGGCTCGTGGGATTAATCGAGTGCACTCAAGTGCGTGCAAGCTACCCAGTCACCCGCGTCAATAAAATAATAATAAAAATAAATGCTATCCGAGACTAGCAAGACCAAGTAAGATGACAGCTACTCAGCTTGTTGAATGTGGTCTCACCAATCCTAATATTCTGCGTAAGGTTAGTGTTTCCAGGGAGTTGACTTCCTGATGAGAACTCATTCTATTAAAATCACCTGAGACTTTACTTTTGCTGGGGTTCTCTCTGCTTACATCGTTTCACTAGCTGGCTTGTTATTATGAATAGGGTACGCGAAGAACAGGTAAAATAGCAGTTGATCATCTTGTTTGTGTGATGTTCAAGTCTGCTGATGAGGATAGAGATCATCTTTTCTTCATTTGCAGTGTTTCAAATCTATATTTGTCTGTAGATTCTTTTTTAAAATGATATTTTTTATTTATTTTTAAATATTATTAATATTAGCACATTAAAATAATCTAAAAACATTATCTTTTCTAATTTAAAATAAAAAATATTTTTTTAAAAATAATTTTGAAAACAAAATACCAAACAGGGTTATTAAGAATAATGAAAAACTAACAAAAATGAATCACTCTATACACACACTAAAATAAAGTAAAATAAGTTTTCCAACATAAATAATGTTTTTTAGAAAAATCAAAAAGCATTCGAAGGCTGTAAATAAATATAAAAACCAGAGAAGATAAATTAAGATTTCAAAAACTAGTAATTTTTTTTCTGAATATTTAAAATAAATTTAAAATTTCTGCCAAAATAAATAAAAATACTTCTTTAAAATGTCCAAGGGAGTATCATGCTATAGGCTTATGGGCCTGACCTTGGGTGGCACAAATCTTCTTTCTTTTGTCGGTGGGATCCATTGTTTGTCTGGGCTTGGCTTGGTTTCGCTAAGGCCTCTTTGTTGTCAATTTCCTAGTTGCCTGCTTTCTTGATCCTTATGGTCTGCAAACTATTTTTTTATTTTTTATTTTTTTATTATTATTCTTTTTAATAAAATTTGGATTTTCATTTTCCCTTTAGCAGAACATTTCAAAAGAAAGAAGGGCAGCTTATGCAGCCCATGTTTTGTTTGGGCCATCAACCTCTTTTGAGAACATAAAATAAGGGCAGCTTCGATTTTCATGTTATAGGGTAGGTGATTGCTGTTTCAGGACGTGGGCTATAGCTGTTAAGCAAATATATTTTATTGATCCAAACCCTAAAGCCTTTATAAATATGGGCTGGGCTAATAAGGTGTTTTATGGGCACTACTTATATTTATTTGTAGGTCTAATATTTGTAATTCTCTTATACAATGAAAAAAATAAAAAGCAAAAAAAATGATAAAATCAAAAACCAAAATTAAAAAAATTGACATAAGTACGGACAAAAAACAAAGGTTATCCAGGAAGGATTGAAAAAATCAACGGAATTAAAAATTAAAAAAATAAGAACCGAAATGAAAAACAAAATATATAATCAATTTCAATCGGAGGACAAAACTGCAACAAATCAAAATCATGAGACTGAAAAAATGAAATGGATTTAAAACAAAACAACAAAAATCAAAATAATAAGGGCTAAAATAAATAATAGCATATATGATCAATTTTAATTGGAGGACAAAATTGAAAATAAATCAAAATCTGCATTCCGAAAAAATTAAGGAAACCAAAAACAAACAAAAAATAAAAATAATAAGGGTTCAAATGAAAAACAAAATATATGATTATTTTCAATTGAAAGGTAAATTGAAAAAAATAAAAATTTTTATAAAAGAAATCAGTACGAAAAAAATTAAAAAGATCAAAGACTAAAATGTATCCACTCAAGTCACTTTAATGACATTTCTTGTTGTCATTAGATTTATCACAACGAAATGTTTTCTATGAAATCAATTGTGTTATAATCAAAGTTTCAATATGTCCATGAGAACCCAAGAGGGCACGGTGTGGGTGGTTCGGCGCCCTCACCCCTTAAGCAAGAGTAGGGTTCGATCCTGCATCTTGTGTATGGAGACACTCTCTTGGGGAGCATTTTACCCCTATATGGGCCGACCCGGTGCGAGCGTGGATTAGTCTGGGCCAGCGTCCAGGACACCGCGTGGTTTATACCAAAAAAAAAAAAAAACAAAAAAAAAATATGTCCATGAGATCATTCTTTTTTTTTTTTTTTTAATTTGACATCTCTCTTGTCTATTTAAAATCTTTAAGAGATATTTCTATTTTGAATAGCAATAAACTATAAAGAGCTCGTTCTCTAATCGTGATATATACAAACTTTGTTATTTTGCCCATTTTTTTTTTAATTGTGATATTCCAGTATGTTTAATTAACTATATTAAAGTTTACTAAAAAATTATTTGTTTTGGTACATGTTAATAACTATTAGTATTTACTAATTTTTTGATCTATTCACGGAGTCATGTTTAAAACATATTTTTATTTAATTTTATTATAATTAAAATAAATAATTATAAGAATTTCAATGATTTAGATTCTTGAAGAACATTTGTAATCTCGAGTTCAAATTTACTTTTCTTATTTATGTATTTTCCTGACACAAGTACTTTTTATTTACCAAATACACTGATTCTTAAATAAAACTCACCATGATCTAAAAATAAAGTTATAATAAATACAAAGTAAAAAATCATGACTCAATAATTTGTATAGGATTGTATAAAATTATATTAGAATAATAAATATGTATGAATTACATAAAAATCTACAATAAAATATAAAAAAATACGCAATTTACTCTTATTGAATCTTCATGAGAATTGTATTTAGATGTTTTTTTTTTTTTTTTTTATGTAAGAACTTCAAAAACATTATAAAAATCTCAATAAACTTATTTTTAATTTCAAAACACTTTTAACTTATTTTTTAAAAGAAAACAAATGAGAAAATCTTGATCTGTTTGATTACTAAAAATGTTGGATATGTTTAATTTCAAAACACTTTTTTTTTAAAATGCTTGAAATGCAATACAAAAGGTGGCCTTGGAGAGGCACCCAGAATGCCCATAAGGATGTATCTCAGTAATTAAATAAATAATATCACAGAAAAAAGTAGCATTGGCAACCAAACCCAAACCCAAACCCAAACCCAAACCCAAACCCTATAATTTACAGATACATCAAGTAAAAAAAAAAAAAAAAAGTGCAAATCACACATCATAAAATGCCTCCTTTAGCTGTGTGTACTATTGGATATACATGGTCAACGCAAGAACCTCATAATAATACAAATTCAAGCACATTATTTTCCTTCATGGCTCCACAATGATCTTTCCAGTGGCATGACCGTCGATTCCCTTAGCCCAGGCATCTTCAGCCTTGCTCAATGGATGCTTTGAGTCGATCACTGTTTTAAGCTTTCCTTCCTTCACCAGATTAACAAGATGTTTCAGCTTGTCACCATTGGGAGTAACAATCAGCGGAATCAGCTGCTTCTTGGAGAAAGTAAGTTTCTTCACAGCGAAAGTAATCATGGCACTGGGGCCAGGAGTGAGATGTATAACCTTCCCATTTTCACTCAGATTTGGCTCAAAAGTACTCCAAGGGATTCCCGGGGCCCGGACGCAGTGGATCACAGCGTCGTATTTCTTACCAGATGGGCTCTTCAGAGCTACTCCTTCTGGGGTTTTGTAATCCAGAACCTCATCCGCCCCTAAGCTCTTGACAAATTCAATGTTACGAGCCCCGCAAGTGGCAGTCACGTAAGTGTTTCCGAGCTTTGCTAGCTGAACTGCATAGTGACCCACGCCACCTGAGGCGGCAGTGATCAGAATGTTTTTCCGGTTGCCGCTTCCATCGAGCTTGACCCCAGCACATTGAGTGAGAGCCTCGTAAGCTGGGAGCCCTGCAATAGGCAAGCCTGCAGCTTCAGCTGCTGAAATTTCAGGTGGCCTTGCAACTGACAAGCTCTTCTTAGCCACTGCGAATTCAGCTAGTCCACCTCCACTCTGATATTAGGATTACATAGAACAAATAAATCAATGAAACAAAAATTAGAAACCAATGGTGAAACTAATTCCTTCATACACATAAGATTGCCAGATGCTAAAATGCACTCTTCATAGCAACCAGGTTAATAGCATGTGCCAGGTCTCATGTTCATACTCCTACGTAAGACTTTATCCTATAAACGATCCAGGAGCAAGGCATTTAAGCAAAATAATTTCTATAATACACCTCAAGTTGGCAATATTTCAAACAAGTAAAAATCGAGCTTCATAAACATCGAAGGCGTTGACCTATTTGCTTTAGCCAAAAAGAGCAGTTACAATGATATTGTCATTAAGGTATAGGCTTTTGTGTTTGAGTGAAGCTGAGAAAATGTCTGAAATAGAGTCATCTGGTTTTACTTTTGAAGGAAATTAAGTTTGCAAGGAGAAAAGAACCAACACGTAGTTCCCGTTGATCGTTGTGTTTCACTGATATCACTTTCAAGGAAGATATGGAGGGCAATAAGGTTGGCTAGTTGCAAAAAAAAACATTTTTGGATGCAAGGAAATCCATCTTAGAAAAACGTATTTTATGGGATCCGGTGAGCGAGTAAAATTTTATTTGTTTCTAGACTCTTACAAGGGGTGCATGCACTGACTCGAATTCGAGACTTGCTATGCAGATAACAAGCTCTTTGCCATCACGACATGTTCTTAGAGACAACTACGACACACAAATTTAGCAAGAAATCATGCACACACTTGATATTGACTCGTGCCTTTGTCAATCCCTGGAAACACATTTCTAGATTATGATTAATGCAACAATTTAATTATGAAACTCTTCTAACCACCCCAATTCCCCCTCCAATATGCCGATTTTATAACTAATTATAACCTTCAGGCCACATTGACCCAAGGTAGCTTATTTGATATGATGAGATTATTCAAGGCATATATATGTGAGAGGAAGGTTGACTCCAATGGTGTACATAGCCATTCAACCAAAAAGGATAAACTAATAAAGGTAATGCCTATCCAACGTAAATCATTAGAAAAACTACAAAGAGAAAGAAATAATAAACACCATAACATTGAATGAGCACTTACAGAGGCGCTGAGCACAGCTCCAACTTTGTCACCAGTCTTGAAATTTTCAACTCCTGGTCCAACCGCCACAACCTCTCCTGCTATATCAATGCCTGTTGCGACAAAGATTTCTTCAGCCAAAAAGAAATGTGTTGCGAGTGTGTCAATGCATGCTTGGCAAACACAAAATATTGCTAAAACCATGAATTAATATATCAGCATGAGATTCAAAGAATGTTAAGCACATGGATCACGAGCTATCTTTGGGAAGGGTTCTGAGAATAAAGTTTAAACCAGTTGCTTGCTTCTTCTGTACCATGATTGTCAATTCCATTTCGGATTGGTGATGGTGTTTTATTTTTCTTACTGTTTATATATATAAGGTCATCAGAACTGAAAGAGAGTGTAACTAAGGAAAGGAAACCATCCCCCAACGAAAACTTTGGTGCCACATGAAAATACTTGAAACTGATCAGCATAGATTACTGTAATACTTGAAACTGATCAGCATAGATTACTGTAATACTTGAAACTGATCAGCATAGATTACTGTATTCAGTTTGTCATATAACATAAAAGATTATTGTATTTCCACGATCTCTCATTCTGAATGGTACGTAAACAAAGGAACAATAAATCCCATTTCAAAAGTCACTTAGATGCAACAGTCACAAACATAAAATCAAAAAAAAAATTATGCTTAAGCACCCAAAAGAAGATAATCATGCAATCAACTAGCATAATTTAGAATAACTAGTTTGGGATTAGAAAGTGGAAAGTGCAAAACAATGTCTGAATTAGTAGAATAGATTCTATTCACACAAATATATCCACAAAAAGAAGTGATGAATTACCGGGGATGTAAGGGAAACTCCTAGGTAAAAAAGGGCGCGCCACGCCTTTCTGTATATTCAAATCATATGGGTTCAGACTAGTTGCTTCCACCTTGATCAAAACTTCGTCTTTCTTGGCACTAGGGACTGGAACCTCGACATGCTGCAACAAGCAGGAGAAACTAGTTAGTTATACAATAGTAACCCCTACTTCATACATCAATATTGCCTTATCATTCGCCAACAGAGAGTCTGACAAACCCTCGCAGTCGCAGGTAATAAAGAGCAAATCTGGGTTTTAGAATAGAACCTTTAAACCTGCGGCGCCTCCACCATAACTATCATACTGCAAGGCATGCATTAGCTTCCCTGCCATGTCCAATTGAAGCAGTGCGAGAGACGGAGAGAAGCAAAAAAGAAGTGAAGGAAGAAAGTAATTATAGTTTTTTTTTGTAATGAACTACGAGGTGGTCCTGGGCGGGCCCTTGCTACGGGAGGCATTGTTAAGTCATAATCACAACCCAGACTAATTCTCGATCGTACCAGATGGATCCATAAGTGGTAAAATACTGGTCAAAATGGTGACTCCATACATGAACAAGGGTCAACCCTATATCTCTCTCAAGGAATGAGAATATCACTCACACCAACCACATTTGGTTGAAAGTAATTATACTTGGTGGAGGAGAGTAGGCGTGGCTTTGCGGTGTTCATTCTTTTTTTTTTTTATTGGAAGCGATCGGATACAAGTCAGGATATGTAACCAGTTCTTTGCTGAATACAATACATAGATTGGTTGCTTACGTGTGCTTTATGCTACTCCCACAGGATGATTTTACATTAAAATGTTTTCCCTTGCAGATATGCAAGTCTGAACCCTATCTATTTAACTTTTTATTTCTTATATAAATAATTAAGAGGAAGTAAGCCAGGGTTCTCTTGATAATTAATAGTGTTACCATCAATACTATTCGTAGTCTGTTGACACGTATATAATTATTAAAAAGGCTCTACACAGAAAGTAAAACAAAATGTTTGCGTTAAAGCTTATGCCGAGCTTATAATGAGCTAAATATTGCAGTGAATTGTATTTTCTATTCTTCGAAAGCTGGACTTGGATCACCTGTGCAATTTGGATTGTTTACCGTCACTTCAATTTGGAAAAAAAAAGAAAAAGAGAGAAAAGACAAGTCGTCTCTCGCCACCAAAACTGATTCATAGATGCTTCCTCAACCTCAGCTTCATAGTTGACTATCTTGAAAAAAGGTTGGATGCAAAATGATCACCTTGCGCATGCATAGTTTGACCAACCCCCCTTCTTGAAAGATGTAATGGTTGGATTCTTGACCAATCCCCCCTTCTTGAAAGATGTAACCTTCTTGAAAGATGTAATGGTTGGATTCTTGACCAACCCCCCTTCTTGAAAGATGTAATGGTTGGATTCAAAATCAGCACGTTCAAACTGACGAATTTCAACGTCTAAAATGTTGCCGTCGTACAGCGCGCCATCCACTTCTGTCTTAGAACGTCGCCCTCTCCTCTTTATTCATATTCCTTTGCTTCCATTCCTGGTCCATCATCCATTGCTTCTTACTGTAATTATCAGATAATAATATAAAATTATATTTTGATATTTTATCTAACAATTAAATTTTTTAGATAAAATAATTTTTTAATATGGTATTAAAATGTTGTTGACCTAGCGATCACGACTTCAAATTTCACCACCCTCATTCTATTTAATAAAAATCAAGCATAAGATAGTGTGAACTTGTGTACAAGTTTCAAACCCAAAGAACATTCACTTGAAACGGGTATGTTAGATAATAATATAAAATCATATTTGAAGACCTCACATAACAGTTTAAACTTGTAAGTGAGATGATTTATTAAAAATAATTTCTATAGAATATTACTAAATATCAACAAAAGCTCTCTCTCTTGTAGAAAAGAATAAGGAGGGGGAAAATTAATGTCTAAAACAGTAATACCAACGATAAATTGTCTAACTACTAGTGACGCAAATAGATTGAAATAATTGAGTAGCCGAGTCTCATCCTGCCTATTTCTTTGAGAGCAATTCAAAATTTTAATCTCTTTGCCAATTAAGTTCTTGAGAATGGGATGCTCTGCTTTTCAAGAAAATCCATGCTAAAATTCAAAATTATCATCGGAGGATAATAGAGATACTATGTAAACTAATGTCCTAAAAGAACTTACAATTTAAGCAAATTAACTATTAAGTTAAACCGTGTTGAGAAACTACTGTATCAGTAGATATATATTAATGTGGGTTGTAATAATATAATTATTGTTTTGCCCTTTAATGCACTACTGCAATTATTTATACACAAAATTAAACATCCTTCAAATCAATTATTATATAAGGTTGAATTGCAAGATTTCCAGTGGATGAACTTAATTAGAGACTTGAAGAAACAATAAGGACCACATGATGTAAGGACTAGGTGAACCGTATTACAATTGTTTGGTATTTCAAGGTATCTCGCAGCTAAAACTCTGTTTGGTAATGTATTTCTAAAGTGTTTTTGAAAAGAAAAAAAAATTTTTATTCTTAACATTTACTTTAAATTAATTTTTTTATGTTTTTAGATCATTTTACATGCTGATATCAAAAATAATTTTAAAAAAATTAAAAAATATTTTAATATATTTTAATATATTTTTTGAACGAAAATCACTTTAAAAAACAATATCAACCACACTTTCAAACATATACTTAGTTTGCTTTTTTTTTTTTTTAATTTAGAAAAAGGTTATTATAAAATTAACATTTCTAAAAAGCCTTAGCTCAATTTTCAAGATTAATTGGCTCTTAAGTTCTATTTTCTCATGTAAATTAAGTTCTATTGTATTATGTGGCCGGCTTCCCCCATATACATAAATTCCATTAAATATATGATTATCCTTCGATTCTTCCCAAAAAAAAAGAGGGTCTCATTTATGAACCTATACTCAATTTTGTCTATAGATTCTTACTTGTCTAAACCGTCTTTGATTTGGTCCCTTTACTCTCCAAACCTTGAAGAAAATGTTGACAATTATAGTCAAGACTGTTGGCCATCTGGAAGGTCAAATGATCACCTTTTATTTTCAAAACAATATATGTTGGTCAAGACAAGTTTTGTGCTCTCCAATAATAATTTTTTTGTTCTCTCTATTATAATTATAAAAATATTAAAAAGATATTTTTCCTTTCGGTGTATTTTTCTTAAGAAAATTAATCTTGTATAGTTTTTGGTTGAATCAGTTATGATGGATATTTAGCTTAATGTTATATTAATTTAAAAAAATTAAATTAAATTGGGAACCTAGCACCGCTCAGTCATTTTCTTGATGAAGGAGTTCAGCTGTATACTATTTGTGCTTCTTTTTATTTGAAATTCAGAAAATTACATTATTACACTATAAGCTAAAACAGAATGAGAATTTAAACAGTAATGAACAATTATTTTCATTGTTTCATCTAGTTTCAGAGTCACTGTGGATTGAAATAGTAAACTTACTATTTTTCCCCTCTGTTTACTGCGTTTTTATCCCTAGGTCCCGAGGTGTTTTCAATTTTTCGTCTTTCTATGCACAGCACAGTAAAATAACTATAATACTCACGAATAAGACAAAAATACACACAAACCACCGGGGGAATGAAAATTATTGCACAAATTTTTTAAATTGGATAAATACAACTTTACCCCTATATAAGACAAAACATAACATTAAATCACAGGGTTAGTTGGGTCATTGCATATATTTTTTTAAATGCCCAAATACGTTAATACCCCATATAAGACAAAAAAACAAGAATTAGGTGTAGGGGTGTCTCGATCATTTGCCATCTGCCAAATTACTGTTGGCGCGTCGTTGGCCGCGCCGTCTGTTTCCGCGCTAACGTGAGTTTTGGACGACGTGTGCGGCGTATTCTAGCGTCCAAAAATACTCAACCGGTGTCTAGAATGATTTTCAGCCATGTTATTTCCTCCTAGTGCGGTGCGTGTGATTACAGGGTGGCGGGAGACATGTCAATAGTCGGTTGAATGTTTTTCCCGCTTTTCTCTCTCCTGTTTGCGCAAGCACATGTTAGTGCAAGCTGTTTATTGTGATATTTCAGTTTAGTCCCTGATATTTCAATTGTTTTTTATGGTCCTTATTTCTATTATATAGGTTTTGATTATATATTGTAGTTTCATTTAGATCCTTAGTATTTTAATATTCGAATTGGTTTGAAATCCTTAATATTTTTGGTATCAAAGTTTTGATTTGTTTAAATTTTATCCTTCCATGCAAATTTATTACAAATTCTTAATATTTTTAGTATCAAAGTTTGATTTTTTTTTCAATTTATCCTTCCATGCAAATTGATTATATATTTCAGTTTAGTCCCTGATATTTCAATTGTTTTTTATGGTCCTTATTTCTATTATATAGGTTTTGATTATATATTGTAGTTTCATTTAGATCCTTAGTATTTTAATATTCGAATTGGTTTGAAATCCTTAATATTTTTGGTATCAAAGTTTTGATTTGTTTAAATTTTATCCTTCCATGCAAATTTATTACAAATTCTTAATATTTTTAGTATCAAAGTTTGATTTTTTTTTCAATTTATCCTTCCATGCAAATTGATTATATATTTTAGTTTTATTTTGGTCCTAATTCTTTTAATTTCTAGGTTTTGTTTTAAATTAATTAATTTTATCAGTATCAATGTTTAGATTTATTTCAATTTTTTCCTTCAAATTAAATTTATTATATATGTGTTTTTCATTTTGGCCCTTATACTTTTAATCTTGGATTTTATTTTAATTCCTTTATTTTTTTATATATATTTCTTACATATTTCAGATTTATGTCCATGTTTATATGTACATGTTCTTAGTTTTTATTTTAATTTTTTCTTTATTTCCATTGTTATTAAGGTTTTTTTTATTTAATGTTCAAATTTTAATATATGCTAGTGATCATTTGAAAATTAATAATTATTATGATTTCTCTTTTTTTCTTTAAGTCAAATGATTTATTTAAATCTAATAATATTTATTTTTATTTTTGTCATTTATTGTGTTTTTTAATTGTTTTTTTTTGTTAATATTGCTAGGTCTTGAATTTTCTAATTATTTTACATAAGACTTTCAAAATAATGATAATGATTATTTGTTTGTTTTCTTTTAAATATGTCAGACTAATTATATATTTTAATATTTATTTAATATATATATATATATATATATATCAATGACCTATGTTTTTTTGAAAAAAAAATTACTATCATTGTTTTGAAATACTTTTAATACAATAATATAGAGAATAAATCTTATAAAATAAAAAAATATGAAATTGTATTTTCTAACAGTAATTATGGTTCTCACCAATTTTTATTATTTCCACTGTTATTAATTTTTTTTAATGTTTACATTTTGATTTGTGTTGGTGATCATTTGAAAATTGATATTTATTATTTTTTCTCTTTGTTGTTTTTTAAATTCTTTTTATTTATTCTTCAAGTCACACAATTTTTTTAAATCTAATTATATTGTCATTTATTTAGGTTTTTAATTGTGTTTTTGTTAATATTTTTAGGTTAATTATTATAGATAATTTACATTCCAAATAATGATAATGATTATTTTGTAAGGTTTTTTTTTCTTTTATTAGATTTGTGAGACTAATTATATATTTTGATATTTATTTAATATTAGCATCTTCAATAATATATATATATATATATATATATATATATATGTGACCAATTTATTATTATTTTTAAATAATTATTTACTATTAGTGTTCGAAAATATTTTTAATATAATAATAAGATATAAAAATATTAAAATAAACAAATTAATTTCTTTTTAATACAATAATTACAATGTCATCGATAGTATGCCCAATAATAATTATAATATTAATTATTTATAATAATATTTATAATGACAAACTATAATAATTATGATAAAAATTAATTGGTCATTGTCATTTTTATGAAAAATAACTTTCTGCGACTTTTTTTATGCATGATATTTCAGATGTTATATCATGAAAAACAAATATGAAACCACATGTAGACAAGACAGGTAGAAAAATTATGTCAAATTATCTACAATAATAAAATAAAATTTTTTCCTGCATTTCGCAACAGCTGACACCAAATTTTTTAACATGTAACAAAATTGTTAATGGTTCTAAATTTTTATATATATTATTTTTGGGACTTTTTCCTTAAAAAATAGGAGAGACTAATTATATATTGAGATTTTTTTTTATATTAACATCTTAAAATATATATATAAAAAATTGAATTGCCTTTTCTCAGTGTTCTATTTTTTTTTAATATAATTATATGAAGAAAATATATGAAAAAATAATCTTTAATAAATTTTAGCAGTTGTATTTTTGCTATCTGTCAAATAAATTATTCATCAAATAGTTAAAACATGCCCAACAAACAATTAGTATGTTGCAAGCAACAAATAATATATCTTTAGTCAATTTGATCAATTGCGGTTTTGCTATCTACCAATTAAATTATTACCAAAGTAGTTAAAACAAAATGATCAATCAAATTGTTATGTGTATAAAACAAATCACTCATTTATGCTAAAATTCAACAATTGTAATTTTACTAATTGTTGATTAAAGACTTCATGAAACAAATAAAACATACACAACAATCAATCAAGATGTTACACGGAGCACATGACTCATTTTAACAGAATTTTTTCGATTCCAATTGTACAATCTAGCGATGAAATAATTATCAAAATAGTTTTAATAGTAGCAACATTCAATCATTTTTCAGGCCGAAAAAAACTCTCTTTTCAAACATATTCTATTAATTACAATTTTACTAATTAAATATTTAAATAACCAATTACAACACGTATAAAATGAATTTCCTCCATAGAAAAAAAGCTCAGCGCAGCGCGAGGGCTCGTAGGTTTTCTATACTTCATCAAGAGTATTGATTTTTTTTGTAATATAATAAAACAACATGAAAATATTGTTAGCTTGTTTTTAAGAAATATATTATGTGACTTCAATTATAGATACTACTGAATTTAATAATATTTATCTATCTAAATATAACAAATAATAACAATGACATGTAGAAAAAGAAAGCTTGCCTAAAAAAAATATAGAACTACATTTTCAGATAATCTAATATTAAAGAATGAAATATAAAATGTACAAAAAAATATTTAAATCAATCCAAGTTAGAATGATAAACCTGTGATTAAGGTCATAAGGTCAAACCATCTTTCAGAAAACAAGTAAATTTTTTAATATTTCATAAATTTAGTGTTGATGAATAAAATAAAAAAAATAGAGTGGAAAAAAAATCAATGATAATTCAAGCTAACATTTCATAACACTGACTTGGATAATGAGATTGAGATAACCATATAAAAAAATCTTGAAACTCAATTTTTAATTAATTCAATTTAGAATGATGAAATTGTAAAATAAAAAGCTAATTTCAAATATAAAATCAAAGAAGAAGAAAAAACTTTAATGTAATTTAAAAAAAATATTATTTTAATACATTTCTAAATAAAAAACACCAACTATATTA